>JAVSCE010010027.1:0-100041 GCA_032199065.1 Smutsia gigantea
ACAGGCCATATTGCCCACTTCTCATCCATCCAGGAGGATCGTGGCAAGGGTGGTGGGAAGATCCTCAGGGCCAATGTCTGGAGGCTTGGGTCTGGAGTTCCAGTCAAGACTCTGCCCCTGCAAAGCATCACAGGAATTGTGGAGTGGCAGGGGCTTCTATTGCTGAGGCATTTCTTGGCACCAAAACCCTGGATCTTTCTTCACTGTCCTTGGCCCAGACTGGACTGGGGATAATACCCAGCAACACACACACAGCCTTGGGCTGAACCCCAGCTCTGGTTCTGCAGTTGGACTGACAGGGAAAGGCAGGGGAGTCTGAGACCTTGTTGAGGACAGTCTGTAGGCCTCCACTGACCCCTCCTGTCATGTCTCGGTCAGGACATGCTTTGAACCTTGGGTGTCCACCCCACCATCCTGGCCCAGACCTGGATGAGAACATAGCAGCCTTGAGGACAGACAGGTTTAGAAGGAAGATCTAACTGATGGGGAACCAGGAGGAGGGATGGGAATGTGAGGAAGATGGCTTGGAGGAGGTGAAGAGAACTTTGGTTGGATGAGAGCCAGATTGGAAGTTTATATGGACTGTTGTTAATCAGCTCTGAGAAGCCCCAGGTGAATCTTGGTGTTTGGAAAAGCTAAGCTCCTGGCCCTTGGTTAGATTCCCACCCAGTGACCCCAACATTCATTCCTCCACTCAGAAAATGTTTTTCAAGTGCCCCTGCATGCCAAGCATTGTGGCAGAAAACAGAAAGGCCCGAGACAACCCAGGAGCCAAGGACTTCATCACGTTAAAACTTCCATCTGCCAGATTCTTTCATATCAGTTATCTCATCTCATTTCATCCCAGACCCCTGACCTACCATTGCCCTCATGCTAGGGATGGAAAGCAGTATAACTAAACCCAGGGTCACAGAGCCAGTAGGGCACAGATCTCAGGTGGGCAAGACAGGGCCCCATGGCTTCCCCGGGGCATCCTTCCTGCTCTGTGCATCTCCCTTATACCTTTCCTTATCCTTGACCATGGGCTCACCTCAGCCAAGTGCTGGGCGCACGTCCTACTTCAGTGATCCTAACCTTTTTGGTTTTAGGATCTCCAAAGGGCTTTTGCTTATGTGGGTTATATCTATCATTTACAATATTAGAAATTAAAACTAGAAAAATTTAAACACGTATTTCCTTCACCATCAAAGTACATCATCGTATGTTGTGCATCCTCTGGAAAACTCCACTGTACATTCATGAGAGAATGAAAGCGAGACAGGCAAATAACACCTTTGTATCACTGCAAAAATAATTTTCACCTTGCAATTCCCCTAAATGGATCTTGGAGACTTCTGGGGTCTTCAGCTCTGGTAGAAGCGCAAGAATCCATATTCCATGGATTCCAGCAGACACTTTTTGAAAATATATCTTGACATCTCTTGAGATCAAGATATCTTTTACAACTACAATTGACAGTGGTTTTTTAAAAATTGTTTTTATTTATTTTTATTATTTTACTATTTTATAAAGGTTTCACATGAAAAACATTGTGGTTACTACATTCACCCATATTATCAAGTCTCCCCCACACTCCATTGCCGTCACTGTCCATAAGTGTTGTAAGATGCCACAGATCACTACTTATCTTCTCTGGGCTACGCTGACAGTGATATTTCTTACTGTGCTTAAAGTAATGGTGTGTCTTACAACAGACAGAGTCTCGAGCTGATGGAGTGCAGGGTAAGCAGGCAGTAGTCCAAGGAGCTCCAGGAGGCAGTGTGAGATCCATCATCACCCTATGGCTTTTGTAGGTTCAGGTAAGAAGGATGGCAAGGTGGGCCTGGAGAGTAGGGGTGGGTGCAGCTGAGGCTTCGTGGAAAGCACTAGGTTTAGGTGGGAGCTGAAGGGTGGGGTGTGGAAAGGTGACAGGAAAATGGGAGGGGTACTAGTAGGGAAAGAGAGCGAGTCTGAGCTGGGAGCCCTTGTCCAGCACTGCAGCCGCTGCCAGCCCTGTATTACTCTGTCCTTCTGTCTTTATTTCCCACCCCAGTGACAGAGGGCTTCCTGCCCAGCTCTCTGATTCCAGGGCCTACGGAGGGGTGGCTAAGTTCTGATGCGGGAAAGGGACACCACCATCTTGCCATTTGGAGCCACAGTGCTACCTCCTCTTCCTCCCCTCTTCGCTGCTGAACTGTCCTCTGGTGGTCCGTGTGAATGGTGGCCCTCGGAGACTAGCAACAGGCTGGGTGTGGCTTCCTTTTCTAAGTCATTGTCAAAGTGAGGACTTGACCAGCAGCACTGGCAGTCCTGCGAACTTAGAAATGCAAACTCTTAATTCTGAACCCCTGGGAATGTTCTGTGATGCCTTCAGGAATTCTGATGCACACTGAACTTTAGAACCACCACACTCCTCAACTCTGTTTCCATCCCCACAGCCTCCCCCTGCCCTCTCCAGAGGTCTCCTCTCCTTCTTAGCAGCTTAGCTTGCCTCTTCACTGAGAATCTGGGAAAGTTACCCGGTGAGAACACCCTCTTGCTGGCCAGCAGATCCATCCTCATCTGTGACTGCCCCTGGCCACTGTGACCCCTCCTGGTCTTTGAGGCTGGAGGAGGTATCAGTCTGCTTGTGCTCCCCTCTCAGGCCCATCCCATCATCTTAGGGAGGATTCCACCCCTCCTATCACCTCAGGTACTCGAAGGCATCAGTCACTCCCCACTCCCTAGCTCTCCACTGTCCTCCACTCCTTCCCATCAGCTATCCCTACCTTTCTATCAGCAACAAACATGCTTATATCAACCTTCAAAGAAAACAAAACACCTCCTTTGACTCCATGTTCCCTCCACTTGCTACCCTAAATCTCTCATTTTCTTCTTAGCCAAACTTCTGGTAAAATCAAGGCAGAACGTTTCCATGATTCCAGAAAGTTCCCTCCCCCTCCTTTCCAGTAAACCCTTACTACTCTCCCTCTATTACCAACCACTGTTCTGATTTCCAACCTTACAGATAGTTCTGTCTATTCTTGAACCTCATATAAATAAAACTGCAGTCTGTACTCTTTTATGTCTGGTGATTTCGCTCAACAATGTTTGTGAGATTTATCTACAATACTTTGTTCTTTTTTATTGCTGAGTAATATTCTGTTTTGTTAATATACTATAATTGGTCTATCCATTTCTAGTTACAGACATTTGGGTTGCATTCAATCTTTGGCTATAATGAGTAAAGCTGCTGTGAACATTCTGGTACATAGCATTTTTTGCTGACATATGTTTTCATTATTCTTGAGTAAACAGTTTCACAGAGGGCAAGGCAGGAATGGCCCCCACAAGCAGGTAGGCTTATTTTATCACATGACATTATTTAGAATGCATTGGTACATGGTGATACTACAGAGTAGACCAATTTTTAGTTGGCTTAATTTTATTATGTTCTTAAATTCTCCACAGGCATTGCACTCCTGGCTGCCTGACCTGAGGCAGACCACTCACACCACACTTTCCCCACCTTGGCACTCACTTCCTAGGAGTGGAATTGCACCATTTTATATTCCCCGCAGCAACACATGAGAGCTTTAGTTGTTCACAACCTCATTAACGCTTGGTGCTGTCAGTCACTCTAATGTAAGCAATTCTAGTTGATGGAACAAGTTGCATCTTATTGTGGTTTTAATTTGCATTTCCTTAATGACTAATGATGCTGAGCATCTTTTTATGTGGTATTGGCCATTTGAATATCTTCTTATGTATCTTGTATATCTTGGAAGCATCCAAGTCTTTTGGTCACTTAAAAAATTAGGATATATTTGGATTATTGATTTGTAGTTCACTGTATATTCTGGATACAAGTCCTTTGTTATGTATATTTACTGTGAATATTTCCTTCTATGATGTGGCTTATTTTTTTTTCTTAACTCTGTCTTTTGATGAACAGAAGTTTATAATTTTGATGAAATTTAATGCATCAATTTTTAATTTTTGGTTAGTGCTTTTAGCATCCTGTCTCAAAAGTCTTTGCCCACCCTGAAATTATGAAGATATTCAAGTCTGTTTTCTTCTAGGTTTGTAGTTTTAGGCTTTACATGTAGGTCTATGATCCATTTTTGATTGCTTCTTATGTATGGTGTAAGATATGAGTTGAGGTTTCTTTCTTTTCCTCATCATTAACTAGATGTTCAAGCCTCAGTTGTTTAAGAAACTCCTTTTCCCATTGAATTGCCTTGGCATCTTTGTCAAAACTCAGTTGACAATTTATATGTTGGCTTATTTCTGGATTCTGTTCTGTTACATTCCTCTATTTTTTCTATCCTTATGCCAATTCCACATTTTCTTGACTGTTGTAGATTTCTAATAAGTCTTGAAATTAGGTAGTGTGAATATTTTTCTTCTTTTTCAAATCATTTTGGCTCTTCTAGATCCCTTGACTAGTCATATAACCTTTAGAATTGGCTTGTCCAATTCTACAAAACAAAGTGTTAGGTATTAATTGGGTTTGAGTTGAATCTATAGATAAACTTGGGGAAATCGATGTCTTACAATATTGAATTCAAATCCATGAACATGGTATACCACTCCATTTGTGTAGGTCTTCTTTAATTCCTCTCAGCAATGTTTTGTAGTGTCCAGAGTAAAGGTCTTGCATAGCTTTTGTTAGATTAATGCATAAGTATTTCATGTTTTTTTCATGTTATTGCACTATTATTTCCATCATTTTAAAATTCTTAATTGGTAGTATATAGACATAGAATTGATTTTGGAAAATTGACTTTGTACCCTGAAACTTTAACATATTCACTTATTAATCAAAGTATTTTAAAAATAAATTCCTTGGGTCTTCTAATGCATATTCATGTCATCTGAGAACCAGGACAGTTTTATTTTCTCAACCTTTAAGCCTTTTATTTCTTTTTTTTTTGCCATACTGTTTAGGTCTCCAGTACAATGCTGAATAAAAATGGTGAGAGTAGACATCCTCACATTATTTCTCATCTTACATGGTAAGTGTCCAATATTCCATCATGAATGTTGCAGCTCAAAGAATATTCACTTAACTAACACACACAGGTAACTAGCATCCAGATCAAGAAACAAAACATAAATGTTCCCCTTCCTGTTACCACTTGTGACCCAAGAGAAACCACTACCTGATTTCCTGCCCAGTGAGGAGCTTTGCCTATTTTGAAAATTTTACATATATGTGTCACATAATATGTGTTCTTCCCTGATTCAACATCACAATTGTGAGAGTCATCCATGCCAGGAGTATTGGTGGTTCATTCTCACAAATGTGTGATATTCTTCTGTGTACCACTATTTGTTTATCCATTCCATTGTTGGTAGATATTTGGGTTGTTTCTGGTTTGGGGCTATGACAAACAGCAATTGCTGTTTGAAAAGTGCGGTACAAACATTCTTGCTCATGTCATACAGGAGAACCGAGTTTCATTTTTTAATGTGTGTTTTCCACTTTCCAGGCAGGAAGGCAAGCCTTTCCCAGCAGCAGGCTGAGTTCCATACAAGAGCCTTTTGAGTAAGGTGCAGGCCAATGGGACAGAACTAAAGCTTTTGGTGATCAGCTCAGAATCTTCTGCCAGCCCTTTCACTTATCGTCTTGCCGTATGTGTCCTTAGGTATGACTCAAAGAGCTGGATTTGTGCCATTAAAATATTTTGGTGAAAGGTATTTCTTTGGTGAGGTGGTATTGTGATTGGGCTCTGGAGATACACCCCTTGGGACTGATTCTCCATCGCCATCATTTCCCAACTCAGAGGCCACCTCAAATGAGCTTCTCATTCTCTCCCGGTATCTGGACTGCAGGAAGAGGAGACAGGTTTGCAATGACCCTGCCAAGAAGGCTTCCAGCAAATCATCACACAAACTCAGTCACTTTGGGACACACCATCATCAATATAATGCACAAGATATTCTCTTCACAAGAGCAACTACCAATGTAACATTCCTAGGACTAAGTTTTATGACCTATGTAAAGACATTTTACTGATGGCATAAACCTTAAGTAAAAGGAGAGACAAACCATATTCGGGGATGGGAAGATTATGAAAATGTTGATTTTTCTCCAAAGCAAATCCAATCAAAATTCGAATAGGTTTTTGCAGACAAATAGAAATACTATTCTAAAATTTGTCTTGAAAAGCCAGTATAGTGCAATTGCCAAGAACTTTAATAAAAGAAAAAAAATAACTAAAAATTTCAGCATAACAAAATATGTTGAAATTTAGCAGACGAAAATATTGGTGAATATAAAATGGAGATTTTCTAACTGTACAGGCAAGAAATCACGATGGAAAATTTGACATCTGAAAATACCGTGAGTGAAATAAAGAGGCAGATGTCACACTGGAAAAATTCTAGTTATTTCTGATGGGAGCAAGGGAGGCCAGGAAATGTCTTTTAACTAGGTAACAATGAGCTCAATTAAATGAGTTTCCATTTCTAAAGAAGAAAGGGAGTTAGAAACTGGGAATCAGAATTTCCTGCCAAAAGAATCCATAATTTAAAAAAATGAGAATTCATAGGATAAAAATAAATGACTTAAGTATTAACACCAAGAACCTAAGGGTGAAACAACCAAACACACCTGAAGAAAACAGCCAACAGAAAATAAATTAATGGGAAAATGGAAAGAATGGAAGAACTGATAAGTATACAATTTTTTTCTTTTCTTTCTGCAACATCTTTTTTTGCCCCAACTTTTTTGAGGTATAAATGACAAATAAAACATGTATATTTTAAAGTTTTAAGGTGTACAATGTAATGATTTAATATATGTATACATTGTGAAATGAGTGCTACAGTCAAGTTCTTGAGCACATCCACACCTCACGTAGTTAGCATTGTGTGTGTGGGAACACTTAAGATCTACTTTCATAGAAAATTTCAAATATACAATACAGTATTATTAACTATTGTCACCATGTTGTACATTAGATCCCCAGGTCTTATTCAACTTATAAATGAAACTTTATACCCTTTGACCAAGGTCTCCCCATTCTCTCACCCCCCAGCCTGTGGTAACCACTCTTTAGTTCTATGAGTTCAACTTAGATTCCACATAAGTGAGATCACACAGTATTTGTCTTTCTCTATCTGGTTTATTTCACTTAGCATGACGTCTTCCAGGTTCATCTGTACAAATGGCAAGATTTTCTTCTTTTTTATTGCTGAACAATATTCCATTATATATATGTATGTATATATAAATAACATATTTATATACATATAAAATATTCTTTATCTATCACCATTTAGGTTGTTTCCATACCTTAGCTACTGTGAATAATATATCAATGAACATGGGAGTACAGAGACCGTTTTGAGATACTGACTTCATTTCCTTTGGGCATAAACCCAGTAGTAGAATTGTTCCATCGATGGTTGTTCTATTCTCAATTTTTTGAGGAACTTACATATTATTTTCTATAGCTATACCTGATATTGAAGAGATAGTTCTTCTGCAAACTTCAGTAGAAAGAGACAAGTCTGAAATATCCAATTAATAAATAAGAGAGAAAATATTAATTCAGTGAGAAAGAAGATATAACTACAGGTAAGGTAGATATTACAAATTATGAAGTATTTTATATGCAATCCTATCTAGTAAATATAAATACTCTGAAGTGGATGATTTTATGGGAAAGTATAAATGACCAAACTGGACTCAAGAAGAAGTGGAATATATAATGCTCTATAATCAAAGGAACAACTGAAGAAAGTTATCAAGAAATTATCTCAAAAAGTGGTTCTGAACAGCTAGGCTACTTTAGGTCTTTCAAATTGAAAGAACAGCTGATTCTACTAATGCTTCAATTAACTTTAGGTTATATATTCTGACACAAAAATCTCACAAACAAAAGAAAAAAACAATTTTAGTAATGAATAGAGAGACAAAAATCCAGCAGTACATTAGAAAGAACAGTGAATTGCCATCAAGTTAAAGGTCTCCTAAGGATAAAGACACAAATTTCATGTCTGAAGATCTATTTGGGGAGAAATTGCTTTGTGAAAGAATGCTTCAGAGTAATAGCTATTCAACTTGAAAAGCACAGAAAAGCAAAAAGAATAAAACAACTATTATGACAACACCCACAAATAACCACCGTGAATGCATTGTTATCTTTCCTCCAAAATTTTTTACACTGTGTGTGTGTAAGTGCTATGTTTTTATAAAACTGAAACACATTTTGTTTGTATGTGTGTATGTGTGTGTGTGTGTGTGTGTGTGTGCGCTTAATTGCAGGCGATTTTGACCTTCGGTAATGTTTGACAATGTTTGGAGACATTTGCAGTTGTGACAGCTTCGGTGGGGAAGGTGCTGCTGACCTTGAGGCAGTAGAGGCCAGAGCTGCTGCGGAGCCTGTAATGCAGAGAATAGTCCCCACAGAAAAGAATTATCCATCTAAAATGTCAGTAGTGCCACGGTTGAGAAAATCTGATTGATAACCTGCTTTTTTTCTCTTTAAGATAATTTCAGCATTTCTCATGTGGTAGGCAGAACTTCCCTCTTCTCCCTGCCCACCCCCTAATCTCTAGATCCTGTGAATTTGTTACCTTACAAAGTGAAAGGAAATGTGCTAACGTAATTAAGGTTATGAATCTTAATATGGGAAGATAATCCTGGATTATCTGCATGGTCCCAATCTAATTACATGCATCTTTAAAAGCAGAGAACTTTCTTTGGCTAGAATGAGAGACTGACAGAAGGAGAATGCAGAGAGATTGGAAGAATGAAAGGACTGGTTGCTGTTTGTAGATTGGAGTGGGGATAATGTGACAAGGTACCCTTAAAGTGCTTAGAGAGACTACCAGCTGACTGATGGCAAGAAAACCAAGACCTCAGTCCTACCACCGCCGACCTTGAACTCTCTGGACAACTTGAATGAGCCTGGAGGCACATTCCCCCCAAGAGCCTCCAGATAAGGAGTTCAAGCTGGTTTGGTCACCTTGCATTTGACCTTGTAAGACCAGGAGCAGAGGAAACAGCAGAACCCACCTGTACTATTGACCTACAGAACTCTGAGATAATGAATTTGTGTTGCACTAAGTTTATGATAATGTTACAACAACAATATAAAATGAACATATCTGGTATGACCAAAACTTCTCACATTCACCAACATCTTGGCATGTAAATCTTTGTCCCCATCTTGTAGGTGGTTTTTATAAATGTCACCAAGTTCCTCTCAGGAAATGTTTTTTTCAATTCATCATCAGCTGTATTTGAGAGATACGGCTACACCATGCTCTTATCAACATTTAGTGAAACCATTGAAAACCTGTCCTTTAATTTCGTAAGTAAAGATATATTATCTGGATATATTTTGTCAATTTTTTGTTAAAAAAATTTAAAGTGCCAGATATTTGCTTATTATGTTTTTCTTCCAAAGAACTACTTCTTGGATTGATCAATTCTGTTTTTTTTTTCCTGTTTTCTAATTACTTCATTTCCACTTTTTAAAGAATTCAGAATTCATTTCCTTCTCTTCTTTATATGTATTCTGTTCTTTTCCTAACTTCTTCTGTTACTAGTGAAGATGAACTTTTTCTTCTCATGTTCATTACGCCTCTATCTACAAATGGGGAAAAATATTACCTATTCCATGGTAATCATCATTAAACAATATTAGGCTTAAATGAGACAATATGCAGCACAGATTCTGGAGGTATTATAACTCAAATAACTGTAACTTCTGCTGGTGGTGTTTGGATTGTGTCCAGTTTCTCACTGTTAGAAACAATGCTATGGGGACACTTCATTACTCTTCACAAAGGGCCTCTGGTTCAAACCCACCAGCTCTGCTGTAGCTCCTCCCTACAGCCTCTTCAGTAAAGGAGACTTTTTCTTTACAGCTGAAATTATTTAAAAAAGAGATGAGAGAGGATTAAAGATGGCGGCGTGAGAGATGAGACACAGACTTCCTCCTAAAACCACATATAATACAAAAATATAATTAATAAAACTAATCCTGAAAGAGCAACAGGAAAGAGGACTGCGCTAGACTGCATACACTTGGAGAAAAGAGCAGACCTCACAGAACAGGGTAACGTACCAAAGCTGTGGCCCGGCGGGACCCAAGCCCTTCCCTCACCCTAGCTCACCGACGGGAGGAAGAGAAACCGAGCAGGGAAGGACTGGAGGCCTGGGACTGCTGAATACTTAACTCCAGAGATCTGCTCTGGGAGCACAAACCTACAATTCATGTTGCTTGCATGATACTCTCATGATTATGGGGTTGGAAAGCTAAGACAGGCAGAATTCCTGGAGAGACTGAGATTCCAGCTGCTTGTGGAAAGCAGGGATCCATATCTGGCTACTCTGGAACAAAAGAAAGGTGGGCAGTCTGAGAGACTTCCTAACAAGGAAGCCCTTAGCAAGAGGGCTGCTAAGGGGCAAGGATTGCACAGAGCTTACTGCTCAGGAGAGAGGACAGGTAGACAAAATTGTCTGGGTGCACTCTGCCCAGCAGGTTAGGAGCTTTGCCATATAGACTCTCATATTTAAGGAGGAAAAAGAAATCTTCCTCCTCAGACGATCTTCAGGTGCTCCAGCTTCCTGGCTGGCTACACAGCTCCAAGGACCGCCACCGTGATATGCAACCTACTGCGCCTTTCTTCTGGCCAGCCCCACCTGGCTTACAAACCGGCAAACCGTACCCTGGCAATAGGCTAGCCAGAGGGAAGATCTTCCTACAGCAACAACAAATGCAAAGCATAGAGGCTTATACCTGTGTGCTCAGCCCACTGGTTCAGGCAGTGGAGACAGGCATAGCAGCCAGCTAGCAGGAACAGCTCTTTCCTCCCCCTAGGCACCAATACCACTCCCCTGCGACCCCCAACATTGCTTCAGAGGCTGAGCAGTTCCAGGGAGTACAGCTTCTGGACACTAGAGGGCGCCATATACAAATATGAACCGCCAAAGGAATCTGGTTCAGAGTAAAATTAATACTACTCCTGAGAGAGATTTAAATGACATTGACCTCATGACTCTTCCTGAAAGGGAGTTCAAAATAAAAATCATTAACATGCTCATGGAAGTATGGAAAGATATTCAAGAACTAAGGAATGAATTCCGGTCAGAGATCCAATCATTGAAGAGCACAGTGGACTGTATTAAAAGCAGATTGGATTCAGTGGAGGAGACGATAAATGAAATTGAAACTAGAGAAGAGGAATACAAAGAAGCTGAGGCTCACAGAGAAAAAAGGATCTGTAAGAATGAAAGAATATTGAGAGAACTGTGTGACCAATCCAAACGGAACAATATTCACATTATAGGGGTACCAGAAGAAGAAGAGAGAGAAAAAGGGATAGAAAGTGTCTCTGAGGAGGTAATTGCTGAAAACTTCCCCAATTTGGGGAAGGAGATAGTCTCTCAGGCCATGGAGATGCACAGATCTCCCAACAAAAGGGACCCAAGAAAGACAACAGCAAGACATATAGTAATTAAAATGGCAAAGATCAAGGATAAGGACAGACTATTAAAAGCAGCCAGAGAGAGAAATAAGATCACATACAAAGGAAAGCCCATTAGGCTATCATCAGACTTCTCAACAGAAACCTTACAGGCCAGAAGGGAGTGGCATGATGTATTTAATGCAATGAAGCAGAAGGGCCTTGAACCAAGAATACTTTATCTGGCAAGATGATCATTTAAATTTGAAGGAGGGATTAAACAATTTCCAGATAAGCAAAAGCTGAGAGAATTTACCTCCCACAAACCATCTCTACAGTGTATTTTGGAGGGACAGCTATAGATGGAAGTGTTCCTAAGGTTTAATAGCTGTCACCAGAGGTAATAAAACCACAGTAAAGTAGAACAGCTAATTACTAAGCAAATGCAAAAATTAAAATAACTATCTCCAAAGTCAATCAAGGGATAGATAAAGAGTACAGAGTATGATACCTAATATATAAAGAATGGAAGAGGAAGAAAAAAAAAAAGAACCTTTAGATTGTGTTTGTAATAGCATATTAAGTGAGTTAAGTTAGACCATTAGATAGTAAGGAAGTTAACATTGAACCTTTGGGAACCACGAATCTAAAGCCTGCAATGCCAATAAGTACATACCTATTGATAATCACCCTAAATGTAAATGGACTGAATGCACCAATCAAAAGACATAGAGTCACTGAATGGATAAAAAAACAAGAGCTATCTATATGCTGCCTACAAGAGACTCACTTTAAACCCAAAGACAGACACAGACTAAAACTGAAGGGGTGGAAAAAGATATTTCATGCAACTAATAGGGAGAAAAAAGCTGAAGTTGCAGTACTTGTATCAGATAAAATAGACTTCAAAAGAAAGTCACAAGAGACAAAGAAGGACATTACATAATGATAAAAGGGTCAATCCAACAAGAAGATATAACCATTATAAATATCTGTGCACCCAACACAGGAGCACCTACATATGTGAAACAAATATTAACAGGATTAAAAGGAGAAATAGAATGCAATGCATTCATTCTAGGAGACTTCAACACTCCACTCACTCTGCAGGACATATTAACCAGACAGAAAATAAGTAAGGAGACAGAGGCACTGAACAACACATTAGAACAGATGGACCTAACAGACATCTACAGATCTCTACACCCAAAAGCATCAGAATACACATTCTTCTCAAGTGCACATGGAACATTTTCAAGAATAGATCATATACTAGGCCACAAAAAGTGCCTCGGTAAATTCAAAAAGATTGAAATTGTACCAACCAGTTTCTCAGACCACAAAGGTATGAAACTAGAAATAAATTATGCAAAGAAAATGAAAATCCCACAAACACATGGAGGCTTCACAACATGCTACTAAATAACCAATGGATCAATGACCAAATAAAAACAGAGATCAAGCAATATATGGAGACAAATGACAACAATAATTCAACACCACAAAATCTGTGGGACACAGTGAAGGCCGTGTTAAGAGGAAAGTATATAGCAATACAGGCCCACCTCAGGAAAGAAGAACAATCCCATATGAGCAGTCTAAACTCACAATTAACGAAACTAGAAAAAGAAGAACAAATGAGGCCCAAAGTCAGTAGAAGGAGGGATATAATAAAGATTAGAGCAGAAATAAATAAAATCGAGAAGAATAAAATAATAGAAAGAATCAATGAAAACAGGAGCTGGTTCTTCGAGAAAATAAACAAAATAGACAAGCCACTAGCCAGAGTTATCAAGAAAAAAAGAGAGTCTACACACATAAACGGAATCAGAAATGAGAAAGGAAAAATCACTATGGACACCACAGAAATACAAAGAATTATCAGAGAATACTATGAAAAATTAAATGCTAACAAACTGGATAACCTAGAAGAAATGGACAACTTTCTAGAAAAATACACCCTTCCAAGGCTGACCCAGAAAGAAACAGAAAATCTGAACAGACCAATTACCAACAATGAAATTGAACTGGTAATCAAAAACCTACCTAAGAAGCAAATGCCTGGACAAGACGGCTTCACTGCTGAATTTTATCAAACATTTAGTGAAGACCTAATACCCATCCTCCTTAAAGTTTTTCAAAGAGTAGAAGAAGAGGAAATACTTCCAAATTCATTCTATGAGGCCAGCATCACTCTAATACCAACACCAGGCAAAGACACCACAAAAAAAGAAAATGGCAGACCAATATCCCTGATGAACATAGATGCAAAAATACTCAACAAAATATTAGCAAATCGAATTCAAAAATACATCAAAAAGATCATCCATCATGATCAAGTGGGATTCATCCCAGGGATGCAAGGATGGTACAACATTTGAAAATCCATCAACATCATCCACCACGTCAACGAAAAGAAGGACAAAAACCACATGATCATCTCCATAGATGCTGAAAAAGCATTTGACAAAATTCAACATCCATTCATGATAAAAACTCTCAACAAAATGGGTACAGAGGGCAAGTACCTCAACATAATAAAGGCCATATATGACAAACCGACAGCTAACATCATACTTAACAGTGAGAAGTTGAAAGCTTTTCCTTTAAGATTGGGAACAAGACAAGGACGCCCACTCTCCCCACTTCTATTCAAAATAGTACTGGAGGTCCTAGCTATGGCAATCAGACAACACAAAGAAATAAAAGGCATCCAGATTGGCAAGGAAGAAGTTGAACTGTCCCTGTCTGCAGATGACATGATATTGTACATAAAAAATCCTCAAGAATCCACTCCAAAACTACTAGATCTAATATTTGAATTCAGCAAAGATGTGGGATACAAAATTAATACGCATAAATCTGTGGTATTCCTATGCACTAACAATGAACTAGCAGAGAGAGAAATCAGGAAAGCAATTCCATTCATAGTTGCATCAAAAAGAATAAAATATGTAGGAATAAACCTAACCAAGGAAGTGACTTATACTCTGAAAGCTATAAGACACTTATGAGAGAAATTAAAGAAGATACCAATAAATGGAAACACATCCAGTGCTCATGGATAGGAAGAATTAATATTGTCAAAATGGCCATCCTGCCTAAAGCTATCTACCGATTCAATGCAATTCCTATCAAAATACCAACAGCATTCTTCAACGAACTAGAGAAAATCATTGTAAAATTAATATGGAACCATAAAAGACCCCGAATAGCCAAAGCAATCCTGAGAAGGAAGAATAGAGCTGGGGGAATTATGCTCCTCAACTTCAAGCTCTACTACAAAGCCACAGTAATCAAGACAATTTGGTACCGGCACAAGAACAGACCCATAGACCAATGGAACAGACTAGAGAACCCTGATATAAACCCAACCATATATGGTCAATTAATATATGATAAAGAAGCCATGGACGTACAATGGGGAAATGACAGCCTCTTCAACAGCTGGTGTTGACCAAACTGGACAGCTACATGCAAGAGAATGAAACTGGATTATTGTCTAACCCCACACACAAAAGTAAACTTGAAATGGATCAAGGACCTGAATGTAAGTCATGAAACCATAAAACTCTTAGAAGACAACATAGGCAAAAATCTGCTGAATATAAGCAGAGCAACTTCTTCCTGAATGCATCTCCTCGAGCAAGGGAAACAAAAGCAAAAATGAACTCATGGGACTACATCAAATTAAAAAGTTTCTGTATGGCAAAGGACACCATCTACAGAACAAAAAGGCATCCTACAGTATGGGACAATATATTTGTAAATGACATGTCCAACAAGGGGTTAACATCCAAAGTATATAAAGAACTTACATGCCTCAACACCCAAAAAGCAAATAACCTGATTAAAAAATGGGCAGAAGATATGAAGAGACAGTTCTCCAAAGAAGAAATTCAGATGGCCAACAGGCACATGAAAAGATGCTCCACATCGCTAATCATCAGGCAAATGCAAATTAAAACCACAATGAGATATCACCTCACACCAGTAAGGATGGCCAGCATCAAAAAGACTAAGAACAACAAATGCTGGCGAGGATGTGGAGAAAAGGGAACCCTCCTACACTGTTGGTGGAAATGTAAGCTAGTTCAACCATTGTGGAAAGCAATATGGAGGTTCCTCAAAAAACTAAAAATAGAAATACCATTTGACCCAGGAACCCCACTCCTTGGAATTTACCCAAAGAATACAACTTCTCAGATTCAAAAAGACATATGCACCCCTATGTTTATTGCAGCACTTTTTACAATAGCCAAGATATGGAAGCAACCTAAGTGTCCTTCAGTAGAAGAATGGATAAAGAAGAGGTGGTACATACACACAATGGAATACTATTCAGCCATAAGAAAGAAACAAATCCTACCGTTTGCAACAACATGGATGGAGCTGGAGGATATTATGCTCAGTGAAATAAGCCAGGCAGAGAAAGACAAGTGCCAAATGATTTCCCTCATTTGTGGAGTATAACAACGAAGCAAAACTGAAGGAAAAAAATAGTAGCAGACTCGAGACTCGGAGAAGGAGCTAGTGGTTACCAAAGGGGAGGGGTGTGGGAGGGTGGGTAGGAGGGTGGGAGAAGGGGATTGAGGGGTATTTTGTTTAGTACACATGGTGTGGGGATCATGGGGAAAACAGTGTAGCACAGAGAAGGCAAATAGTGAATCTGTGTTATCTTACTACATTGATGGACAGTGACTGCATTGGGGTATGGGTGGGGACTTGATAATATGGGTAAATGTAGTGACCACATTGTTTTTTCATGTGAAACCTTCATAAGAGTGTATATCAATAATACCTTAATAAAAAAATAGTATAAAAAAAGAAATTATTAAAAAAGAGTAATACTGTTTTATTCTGCATTTTTTTCAGAATACTGTTCAGAAAAGAAAAATATCATTAACAGGAATACAAATTTGCAATACACTTTGAAGCAAGTTGTTTTTACCCAATCAAGTTATATCCGAGACTTACTTTTTAATCTTATTTATTTAAAATGGAAATACTTTGCTTTTCTAAGGATAAATTAAGTATGTGCATGTTGTAGAAATTTCAGACAACGTAGAAAGTCAGCTGCATTAGGGCTGCCATAAAAAAGTCTCACTATCTCAGTGGCTCAAATAACAGAAAGATTTTGTCTCACAGTTCTTGGGTCTGGATGTCCAAGATCAAGGTGTGCGTAAGGGTTGGTTCCTCGTGAAGCTGTGAGGAAGGATCTGTTCCATGCCTCCCCCAGGCTTCTGCTGGTTTACTGGCAATCTCTGGTGCTTCTTGGTGTGGAAATAGCACCCTGACCTCTACCTTCATCTTGTATGGTGTTCTCCTGTGTGTGTGTGTGTGTGTGTGTGTGTGTGTGCTCAAATTTCCCCTTTTTGTAAGGACACCTATTACACTGGATGAGGGTCCATCCTACTGGCCTCATCTTAGCTAATTACATCTGCGATGACTGTGTTCCCAGATCAGGTCACATTCAGAGGTACTGACGTTTACGATTTTAGCATATGAATATTAGGAAGGCACAGTTCCACAATAACAGCAGCCTTGTTCATAATTACAGTTCTCTAGGATAATTGCTGTTATCGATATCAATATGCAGCTGGTGTGTATTCTTGAAGGCTTTCTCTACATGCATATGTACATTCTCAAAGCTTATTTTGTGAAAATAAATAAAATAGGATTTTACAGTTTTCTAATCCGTTTTTTTTCACTAAATAAAATGTTATGAACACCTTTCCATGTCATCATACATAGATTATATTTTAATGGGTGTATAGAATTCTATTCTTTGATGCATTATATTTTCATTGATTGAAGAATATTTGTTTTTTCCAAATGTTTGCTCTTTCAAGCAAAGCAGACATGAAGAAGGATTCTTGTATGCAGTGTGCTTGATTCCCAACTGCTATTTTCCTAAGATAACTTGCTACAAGTGGTTCTGCTTGTTTAAACGGCCTGTATCTTGCAAAATATTTAGACGCATATTGTCAACCTGCCCTTCAGAAAAGCTGTGACTCGACATTCCCACTTCCCCTTCCGTACCTGCTCCTCCCCAGCTTTCCGCACTTCAGTGAGGACAGCTCTGTTCTAGCAACTGAAGCCAAAGCTTGACGTCATCCTTGTCTCTTTTTGTCTTACACACCGCACTGAATCTAACAGCAAGCTCCCTGGGCTCTGCCTCCAAAGACTCTCCAGATCGGCTCGCTTCTCCCACTTGGTCCACGCCGTCTTTTCACCTGGAACATACCTGGTCTCTCTTCCCAGGACGTTCTGGAGGTCTCCCCCTCCAGCCTCCCTGCCCCACAAAGTCTGTTCTCCCTGCAGCCGCCCGAAGACGCACTTTAAAACGTAAATCAGACCCTGCCTCCGCTCTGACTTCAGTCCATTCATAATACACCCCACAGCCCTGGTCAGGGGGCTCCAGAACCCGCCCTATAAGGCCCCGCCTGCGTTCTGTCCCAGTTTTCCTATTCGTGTTTATCTTCATATACAGAGAAGACCTCTTTGTATATTAAGAATATTAGTTCTGTCCATCAGAAGTCACAGGTATTTTTCCATTTTGACATCTGCCTCTTCCTTACATTCATGGACTGTTTTGATACATAAACCCCCTCAAAATTTCCATTATGCTTTCTTCCTCGCCATGGACACTTAGACGTTCTCCTCTTTAAACTTACATATTCGCCAGTATTTTCTTTTAGCATTGTCATGTATACAGAACACTGACATCGTTAGTCATTAATTTCGTTTTTCTTTGAAAGTTCTTGGCAATTTATCTTGGCTTCTCAAGATAAATTTTAGAATGATTTTCCTACTTGTGTGCAAAAACGACTGGGATTTTTATTGGATGCTCTAATCTGGGGGAGAGGCGTCATTCCTACCCAGGAATATGGTTCGTTTCTCTATTTACTTTAAGCTTTACGTTCCCTAGTAAACTTTTGTGCCTTTGTTTACACAGGTCATAAAATTGATTCCTCAGAATTCGGTATTTGTTAATTGCTACTGTAAAGGGACGACTTTGCCCCCTCCCTTTTCGTGGGGCCAGCCGGGCCCCTTTCCTGCGGGGGAATCCAGGAGACGGGGGGAGGCACGTTTGCAGTGTGAGAAATCGGAGGCGTTGGGGGAGCTCTGGCCTGGGAGCCCGCGGTGGCCGCGCAGGGTCCACCCGCCGGGGCTGCAGCGGCCGCTCCTCCCCTGGCTCGGGCGGCTCGGTGCCGCGCCCTGGTGGCCACACATGGGGCGGCGCTTCTGCTAATTTTAGATTCCACCTTAACATCGATTTTCATTCCCTGCCAGACGTTTGAGTCACCTCCTTTCAAGGAAAGCAAACGATTTTCAACATTTTGGATTCAGCAAAATACTGTGTGGAAGATGAGTATGAAACAGTCTCTCTAAAGCCACGTCAACTCTTAAAAATGTAGCAGGTATATTTATTCATTCACTCAACACCGGCTGATGGAGGACTCTTAGGAACCAAGCTGTGGGGATTGAGACGGGAACCAAGCCAGACAAGGCCCTGCTTGTTCCTTTGCATCTTATGTTCTATGGAAAGGAGACAGAAAATAATCAAGTAAATAACTGTGACTATTTCCAAGAGAGCTAAGGGCATTGAAGACAATAAAACGAGTAGAGAGAGGGGTGGTGGTGGCCAGCATTGGCTGGTGGGCAGGGTGGGCTTCTTGGAGGAGGTGGTATTCAAGTGGCGAGCTGAATGAGGAGAAGTCAGCTCTGGGAGATGGGTGGGTGTGTTAGACATCACCCACTTTTGGCAACCCCAGAGCCTGTATATTTTATAGAAGCAGAAATCCAAGTAGAATATATGTATCCTGTTACCCTGTCCTTTTTAATATTCATATGTTACACCGCAGTTATGTTTCACCCACAGGAAGAGTGAAGTTCCTATTTGTCCACATAGAGAATCAGGGTCTTCAGGCCCAGCAATTTATATTTGTTTAGGGAATGTGGATGTTGGAGCTTTGGCCTGGCTGTGGAAGGAATTTCTCTCTAGACCTTGAGCTGCCTTGCAGGCTGTGCTGAAGGACATTTTTTCGGCTGTAATTATTGTCATAAATACAGAAGAGCAGGCTAGGAATTAATAACACAGTGTTACGGGTTTAAGTGTGCACACACCCCCATTCACATGTTGAAGTCCTAAACCCCCCACTACCTCAGAATGTGACTGTATTTAGAGAGGGGATCTTTGAAAAGGTCATTGAGCTCAAGATGAGGTCTTTGGGGTGGTCCCTAATCCTCTAAGAGGAGACAAGGACACAGGCACACACAGAGGGGTGGCCATGTGAGGACACATCCAGAAGCCAAGGAGATGCCGCAGAGGGAACCAACCCAGCTGACAGCAGATCCAGGCCTTCTGGCTTCCAGACAGTCAGAGAATAATTTTCTGTTGTTGAAGTGATCCGGTCTGTGATACTTGTTACGGCAGCCCTAGCAAACAAGCACGCACAGGTGAATGTTATCGTTGGATGAAATTAAAAAGAATCAAAGCATGAGGGTGGAAATAAATGACTTACTCTAAGAAATATTTGTAAATATGGGCTTAGAAAGCTAGGAGCACCCTACTGGGTGGGGGCCAAGAGGTTGTAATGTGCTGAAACCTGAGAAAGTCGAGCATGAGCAACCCAGCTCTGCACGTGATGTGAGGAAAGGTCATGTTAACAGGGAGATGGGAGAACCAGGAGCTCAGAGAGCTGGGACCACATGGCTTCATGCAGCTGGTGCTGAGCTGGTGTCTCCCACTTGCAAGCAGATGGAGGTAAATCAAACCCACGGGAGAGACGTGTGAAGGTAGGAGCAAACTAGACAGCAGAGAGAGGCAGTGACGACAGGTTCAGGCTATCAGCCTTTTCTGTTATCTCCTGAAATGGTCCCTTAATCACCTCACCCTTATTGGGGGCTCATGGATTTTGACTTCCAAGTCCTTTTACCTGGGAAACAGTGTCCAGCACCCACCCCAGATTTTATGTATGGAGCACCCACTCCGTGCCAGACACTGGAGACACACAGTGAGGGATTAAAAGGGCCCATTTCAGGACAGGCTTTATATTCTGGGATATGGAGACAAGTGGGCAGATTCAAGCTCTGGAAGTAGGGTCGGAAGAACATGGAGAGCAACTGGAGGTGTGGGGAGGTGGGAAGGAAAGAGGGTCCTTAAGGATGACTCCTGGGTTTGGGGCACCGGGATGGATAGAGGTGGAAAGGGAAGGCAGTAGCGGTGAGAATCTAGTCATGTTGGGTTTGAGATGCCCTTTTGGCAACCAGGACACATCCAATGGCAATGTGATACGTGTTCTGAAAGGAGATCGGGCTGGGATATAAATTTAGGGGTCAGCAGCTTACAGATGGAACTTCCAGTCATGAGACTGGATGCAGTCACTTAGGAATACCCCACAGATGGAAAAGCCCAAGGCCAGGATAAATTCTGATTAGGTTTGTATTTTCATTTAATATTTTATTTCCCTTGTGATTTCTTGTTTGACACATGGATTACTGTGAGGCGTGCCCTTTAATTTCCAAATAATTGGAGATTTAAGAGATATTTTTTTAATATAATTAATTTTATTATCATTAATCTACAATTACATGTGCAATATTATGGTTATTAAACTACCCCTTCATCAGGTCCCCCCCACCAACCCCATTACAGTCACCGTCCATCAGCGTAGCGAGATGCTATAGAATCACTACCTGTCCTCTCTGAGCTGTACTGCCCTCCCCGTGCCCCCCCAACACCACATCTGCTAATTGTAATGCCCCTTTTTCCCTCCCATCCCTCCCTTCCCGCCCATTTTCCCCAGTCCCTTTCCCTTTGGTAACTATTAGTCCGTTCTTGGGTTCTGTGAGTCTGCTGCTGTTTTGTTCCTTCAGTATTTTTTCTTTGTTCCTATACTCCACATATGAGTGAAATCATTTGAGACCTGTCTTTTTCAGCTTGGCTTATTTCACTGAGCATAACACCCTCTAGCTCCATCCATGTTGTTGCAAATGGTAGGATTTGTTTTCTTCTTATGGCTGAATAATATTCCATTGTGTATATGTACCACATCTTCTTTATCCATTCATCTACTGATGGACACCTAGGTTGCTTCCATTTCTTGGCTACTGTAAATAGTGCTGCAATAAACATAGGGGTGCATCTGTCCTCCTCAAACTGGGCTGCTGCATTTTTAAGAGATATCTTTATAAAATTGATTTCTGATTTATTTCCATTGTGTTCAGAGAACATACTCTATATAATGTCAGTCCTTTTCCTTTCGAATTTGTTGAGACTCGCTGTATGGTGCAGCATGCAGCTGATCTTGACAAATGTGCCATGTGCACTTGAAAAAAACTGTGTATTGCAGTTTGGGGTTTCAAGTTCTATAAATGCCAGTTGCAGCAGGTTGGTTGATAACGTTCAAAACTTACTGGTTTGATAATTGTCAAAATTTACCATATCCTTACTGGCAAATTTTTAGAATGGTTTAGATTTATGGGAAGAATTACAAAGAAAGGACAGAGGCGCCATTTTCCCTGTTATTAACAACTTACATTTGTATGGTATTTTTACTACAATTAATGAATCAATACGGATGTATTATTATTGACTAAAGTTTATGCTTTACTCAGATTTCCTTGGTTTTCCCTTAATGTGCTTTTTCTGCTCCAGGAGCTCACCTGGGATCCCGCGTGCCCTTTGTGTGTCATGTGTCCGTAGGTTCCTCTTGGCTGTGAGTGTTTGCCGAGCGCTCTTTGTTTCTGATGACTTTGACATTTCTGAGATGCTTTGTAGAAGGTCCCTCGAATGGGATTTGTCTAATGTTTTTGTCATGATGAGACGGGGGTTGTGAATTTTGGGGAGAACAACCACAGAGATAAAGGGCTTTTTCATCACATCCTATCAAAGCTGTACATCATCAACGTGACCAAACCCGGGCGAAGCTGATGAAGCGCACCTGACCGAGGGGTCTCTGTGAGTGTAACTGGGCATCCTGCAGTTTAGCTGGCAGCCCTCTCTAGCATTTCTCTTGGCCTCTGCCAAATGTCCATTTGGAACATCAGAAAAGTAAAGACACTCTGAAAAATATTTGAATTCTTTCCCAATAGTTTTTGTGTGATGTATGGATGTTCATTCCTTAAGTTATCAAGGTTTCCTCAGCCAGCAGAGCGCTCAGCCCATTATTACGGGCTGGTTCTTCCCAGGGGAAGTAAGCTGGCTTCAGGAATAGCCCAGGAGTCTTTTGAATTTTTTTCTGATGGAATTTTGGCTTGTACTCTAGCGGCATCCAGCACAGCTGGTCTTGCCATGTGCCTTGAAAAGATTCCCCTCTGATGTTAAAGGGTAAATTCCCACTAGATTGGATATTTGGGGAACGTGTGTTGATTTTTCTTGCTGTAATTCAGGAATAACTTGAGTCTTCGATTCACCTGGGAAGTCTCCATTTTCTGGTGTGCCCATTATATCCGATTCCCAGCCCCCACCATCCACGTGGTCTTCTCCCGCGAGCACCACCCAATCACTGCTTTTTAGCAAGTGACCACCTAGAGGCTTGATCTGATTTTCTTGTTTTGTTTGACACACTCACTCACCGTCCTTTTCCCTTCCTTGGCGTCCTGAGAAAGTAGCCTCATGCATTCCTGAGGATCGTCATTTTCATTCAAAGCATCTTTTAGTATTGTCTCAAGCTGTTCTTTTTCCCTTCTGATGTATTTCGAAGACTCAGTTGCAGGTACTTGATATTGGACATATCATGATGCAGTTTCTAAAGGCTGAATGTTTCCTGCAATGCTAGCTATGGCTCAGCTTGTTCTGAATGTTGAGATTTCTCTTTGATACAGCCTTTGCTAAAAGCCTCTATTTTAAGCCCAGGTGAAGAGTTGGCAGTTTCCAGCTCTTTATTATGGTCTCCAGGTTTTTAAAAAGACTTTATTTTTTAGAGCAGCTTTAGATTCACAGCAAAATTGAGAGGAAGGCACAGAGATTTCCCCGTATACTCCGTTCCTCACATGCACAGCCTCCCCTGTTAGGAACACCCCCCACCAGAGTGGGGCATTTGTTATAGCTGATAAACCTGCATTGGCCAATCATTGTCATCCAACGTCCATACTTTACATTAGGGTTCACTCTTGGTGTTATACTGTGGACAAAGTGAAGGTTCCTAGTACCAGAATTCTCCACTGGCCCTGGCCGGCTAGCTCACAACACACATGTGAGGAATATGTTGCTATTGACTCTATATAAAGAGCTCTGCCCAGTGCTCTGGGCAACACAGTGACATGGCTGCAGGGCGGCATGGCTGCAGGAGAGTGGAGACTGGAGTGGTGGCAGCGCCAGGATGGAGACTGAGACTGCTGTGGGGACAGAAGGGCCCAGAGGCAGAGACTGGCTTCCTGCGTGCAGACTCGCTCTGAGTGGGTGGGATTCTAGTGATTGACCTGACACCATGGGAATTAAAGTTGAGTGTAAACCCTTTCATCCCAAGAACGTTCCATTGTCGTTTTTCGGTCTCATTGAATCCATAGTGAACTTGACCATGGCTGACACCCACTGGCAAAACATACGCATTCTATGGGTTTGGACAAATGTGTAATGACATATATCCACCTTTACATTACCATACAGAGGAGCTTCAGCACCCTAAAAATCCTGGTCATTCTAACAGGCGCATAGCAGTATCACATTGTTGTTTTAATTTGCATTTCTCTGATGACAGATGAGGGGGAACACCTTTTCAGATGCTCATTTGCCATCTCTATCTTTTTTAGTGAGGTGTCTGTTAGGGTCTTTGGCCCATTTTTCGGTTGGGTTGCTTGCTTTCTTATTGTTGAGTTGTAAGAATTCTTTGTATATTTTGAATCCTAGATGTGTCTTTGGCAAATACTTCTAGTCTACGGCTTGTCTTCTCATTCTTTTGATAGTGTCTTTAATGAGAAATTTTAATGAGATCCTGCTAACCCATCATTTCTTTCATGGGTTATACCTTTGGTGTTGTATCTAAAAAGTCATCTAAAAGATCATCTAGGTTTTCTCCTCTATTACCTACCAGGACTTTCATAATTTTGCATTTTACATTTAGGTCTATGATCCATTTTTAATTAATTTTTGTGAAGGGTGAAAGATTCTTTTTGTTTGTTTGTTTGTTTTGCTTGTTGTTCTGTTTCCATTTGTTGGAAAAATTATCTTTGCTCCAGCGTATTGTCGAGGGGTGAGGGCAAGCCTTGTCCAGCCTAACGAGGAGCTTGATGCTATTGACAATGAACCTAGGCTCTCTGGGGCTGACTGATTTAGGTCCTGTGACCTCAGCTGGGCTCACTCCTGTGTCCTGGGGTCAAATGAAGGTTGACTGATCTTTGCAGGCCTCTGCCTGGTTCCCATGAATCTCAGGATCTGCTGGAGGCTGGCTGGCTCTGAGACGGGCTGGGTGGCCCTGCCGATCTTGGCTGGGCTTGCTCGTGTTTCCCAGGGTGGGCTGGCTAGCTGCTGATGTGGGCAGGGCTCAGCCGGGTGCTCAGCAGGTCAAGAATGCTACGGCTGGGGGATGAGTTTCCACAGTGAAGGGAGCTCAGGTGGCTCGAAACCTCCCGCCGCGGAGCCCCAGGTGGCACCTGCTAGCCCCTCGGGGCTCTGCCTCATCAAGCAACTCACTCCTGCAGGAAAGGTTGAAAATCATGCCGTCCTTTCTCATACTGGTCTGCACATTCTCGAGGAGCCACATGTCTTTCATACTCCTCTGGGATGTCAGCACCTGTGTTTCAAGGGCCTTTTCCTTTCTCTTCCTGAAGTCAGCATCCTCAGAAGACTGCAGGTTTCTGAAACCAGGGTTTGGAGTAGGAACGGATTGCTGTCCATTTCTTCTTCCCCCTTCCCCCTTCTCCCCCTCCCCCTCGGCCTCTTCCTTCCCCGCAGCCCTATTGCGGTATAGCTAATATACACTAACTGTGCATATTAGTGTGTACAGTCTTTTGTTTCTATGACTCACCTCACCAGACACTGAACAATAGGAAACACATGAAAAAAATCCCCAGTCTCATGGGACTACAGCTAGTGTGGCCCCTTCATCCTGGGCAGGAAGACCTTTTCTCTGAAAAAGCTAGTTTTTGACCATTATAGTTTTCACGAAAGGCTAAGTCAACATCCACATCAAAGTTGCACATACTGATGCACAAAAGTCATATCTCCTCCAAACCTTGTCCAAAGGTTACAAGCCTTTGGTTCTTGCTGAGAAGAACACCTGAGGCAAGAACTCCAGAATTGCAGCCGACTGGACCTCCTGCTCTCTTCTTCTCTTGTTTTCACCTCTCAGAGTCACTGGCCCTCCTTGGAAACTTCCCACCATGCCTCCCTTGGGCTGGGCAGCTGCAGCAAAGGGCAGGGGCTGGAGATGGGGGACCCATGGGGCAAAACTGCTGTCTTCACGGCCTTTTGTATGCTGGTTCCATTAGTTTCAAAGAAAGGTGTGTGTCTGTGATCTGTTGCTACATGACAAACCAGCCCCAAACTTCATAGTTTAGAAGTTTATTATTCCCCATCTGTGGGTCCGCTGAGCAGTCCGTGTTGAGGTGGCACCCGGTGTCGCTTGTATAGCTGCAGCCGTCGGGATGCACAGCCTCCCCAGCACATGTGGGGCCCTGGTGCCGGCTGCCGACCAGGCCGTGACCACTTTCCTCGTGGCTTCTCTGCCTCCGTGTGGTCTCTCAATATTCAGCTGTCTGGGCCAACATACTTTACATGCAGCTTACTTCCAAGAGAGTGAAAGAGGACCTTTGAGGCCTAATTTAAGGACCAGGCCTGGAACCCGCACAGCATCACTTCTGCTACATTCTGCTAGTCAAAGCAAGTCACAAGGGCCATCCTGTCCCACCTGCGCGGACTGAAACTACCAGTGACTTTGGTTCATCCATCCAGTCACGGAGAGGCAGCCCCAGTGGTATTTTGTGGGCACTGACATGAGGGCGCACCTTCCCCTGGATGCTTTACTGCCACCTGCTGGAAAACTGTCAAATAGACAAACCTGGAAATGACAGGACCGTGAATAGCTCTCCCTGGAGGCGTGCAGTTGTGGCTGCCTGGTTGGGATGGGCTCCCGACCAAACCTTGAGTTACGGCAGAGGATGTAAAGGTGTGATACCTGGTCGCTGATCTTGGGACGCTCGTGGTCTGGTGGGGACAGTGCCAGATGCAAACAGGTACCTGTGTTACCACGGGACAAGGCGGGGCGCTCTGTGGAGAAGGGCTGCTCTGAGCCTTGACGCCAGACTCCAGGGCCCTGTGCAGGGAAGACCTTCCCAGGCTGGCCTGTGAGGGGTGCCAGACAAATAGACTCTCCTCTTGGGTGTTTAATGTGACAGCTGGTCAGAGTGGGTGGGATTCTGAGACTCCCTTTGCCGCTGCTCAGTGGGCCTTGATGATCTGTTTTTGACAATTTTGAAGGAAGGCAGGAGCTTGGAGGAGGGGTGAAGAGTGTTGGACCGAAAAGATACTGCCTGCCAAGTCCACGTCTGGTTCTGTTGCCTACTGCTGCGTGGCCCTGGCCAAATGGCTTACCCTCTCTGTGCCACTGTTTCCTCATCTGTAAAATCAGGATCGTAGAGGACCTATCCGTCAGGGTGTGGCGAGGAATGAGTTCCCCTGTGTGAAGTGCTTGGTAATCATTCAGTTAGTATTAATGAGGGTTGTTGGCGGTTAATGGAGAACCTTCAAAGATCGGGGATCTGTTGACATGGGTGCTTAGGAAGACTTGATGCAGAAGGTTAGCAAATATTTGCCTACCAGTTACCAAAAATAGAAATCAAATTGATACTACTTCTGTATCGTATCAACTCATGACTGACTTTCTAAGTCTGTTCCTTAAGAAGGGACAAGAGCTTTCTGATCATTTCAAATGGCTTGTTGGAATTGTTCCAAGGGTGTTTGACTTGCAACCTTGAGACTGAAATGTTCTGAGGCAGAACAAAGAGGGTTTGCTGTCGATGGGACGGGAGGAGGAAGAGGAGCAAAGGTGAGGATTCCAGGATGATTGCCAACTTCGGAAACCAGAGCCCTGGGCTGGGGGGGCTCTGGTTTGGACTCGGTACATCTGGGATTGCTGTTGGAATCCACGAGGAGCAGCCCCTGGGTGGTTCTGGAGTGGACTCTGGAGAAGGTGCTCAGTCCCCTTGCACCCGTGAAAACCATGTGCCTCTCACCTTGCATTCAGCAACACATGCTGGCCCTAAATGCCTCCCCAACAGCCATTTTTTTGACCACTTGTTTCCACCATTTTATTATGAAATATTTCAAGCCTACAGAAGGTTGAAAGGCTTTTATAGGGAAAATTGATATAACAGGAGAGAAGAGACATGTCTCCCATGAAGGAAATTCCAAATAATGGATGTGATCCTCGTCTGGAGGTGGTGGAGCTTAATCCCCACTCCTTGAGTGTGGGCTGCAGACAGCAATCCTCCTGAGGGGGACAGACTAGAAAGAGGGAGAAGGGAAGACCAGCTTTACAGTGGAGACTCTGCCAGCACGACCTCAGCCAGGTGATGAAGTGGGACATCACCAGGAGTAAGTCATGGTGACGGGTGCACACCCTTGATGTGATGCGACGAGATGGCGCTTTCTCTGTGCAGTCTTCCTCCCCAGACCATAGTCTCACCCTGTTCGTGAGGAAAACAGCAGACAAACATCAGCTGCACTCGATGCTACAAAGTACTTCTTCAGAACTGCCATCGAAAACCAGGAGCGTGCGGGAGACGGCACAGCCAAGGGCAGAGACATGGTGCCTGCATGTCACGTGGGGCCCTGGATGGGCTCCTGGCACAGAGAAGGGACATTTGGGAAAAACCGAAGGAGATCTGAATAAAGCATGGGCTTTAGTTGATAGTGACACATCAATACTGGCCCATTTATTTGGACAAATGTACCATGCCTGAGTGAGATGTTAATAATTGGAGAAACCTGGAACTCTCTCTTTGCAACTTTTTCTCCTAAAAAATAAAGCTTCTTAAGGAACAAAGCAACATATACCCACCGCCTACACAGTACCCTTTACGCTTTACTGTCTCTACCACACATTACATCTGTACTGTACATCTGTTCCTCCCTCTCTTTTTTTAACAACCTTCTTTACTGCCCTGTCCATCCTTTTTTGCTCTAAACGGGCATTTTGCTCAGGAAGCCCAGGGCAATCTGGCATACGACGCCCAAGGGGTCTGCGGGCCCATCCACAGTTTCCTTGCTGGATGCGACCTAGGGCTGCCCCAGGCCCGACGCTACTGGGACAAGGAGCTCTACTGCCACCCAGTGGATTGTTTTAGAGTTGCGCCGGAGAAGCGGGAGGCGCCCTCAGGTTGGGGAGCGTCTCTGAGCCCAGGATGCACGTGACCCTAGCCTCTTCGCCCCTGATCTTCATCCCAATTCTTATCTGGACCTGCACATACGGTCTAGTTCCCAACTGTGCGACCATTTTGTAGGGTTGTACTACACTTTGCAGAGAAATCTTTTTTGGAAGGTGCAGAGAATGAGGGAGCTGGGGTGTTTCCAGTTTTGATGATCAGGAGGAACAATTCAGGGGCAGTGGGTGAAGCCAGTCCCGCTGCCTTTGAAATGAGTCTGGAGGCTTGGGCTGACTGGCTCCCAGGGACTGGCGGGCGCGGGTCTGGGCCGGGGGACTCAGGCAGCAGAAGCTGTGGCCTCGAGGCCTTGCTGAGCCTCAGGGGCCCGGTGTCAGGTTTGGCCGCAGCCTCTCCTAGATGTTGAGGTGAGGGACAGGAAGGGAGCTTCCGAAGGGGCGGGAAGACCCCCTTCTAGGGGGAGGGAGGCCCGGCGTGTGGTGGACGACAGAGTGGTGGTTCATGCCTCCCGGTTAGGAGAAGGGACAATGTGTGTCTTAGCCTGGGTTTCTCCATAAGCAGAGCCTGGGACAGGAGCTCGAATGCTACTCATTTACTTGGGCATGATCCCAGGAAGCCCTGGTACAGGGCACATGAGCCAGAGGAGGAAAGGACCTGATGTGTCATCAAACCATTAACGAATGTGACTGTGCTGGCTTCGGGGCCCAGGCCTGCTAGGAGTGCCTGCCCCGGCCCAGCAGCTGCTGCTGGGGGGAGGGCTGCTCCTGCAGACGTTGGCTGTTGCCTTTCTGGGGCGCTGGGCCACAACCAGCAGCTTCTGGAGGGTGGAAGTGCGGGTCCTCAGTGTGCTCATGTGTTGGGTCACCCCCTGTAGAGGGAGGTCCCAGGAGCAGCTGCCCTGGTGCTGGGGCAAGCGCAGGGCCATGGGGAGGCTGAGCAGACTCGCGCAGCTTGGGTAGGAGTGGGGCCCGGCTCCATGGGACCCCCTTGGCCTTCCACACAGGTGAGACTTGTAAGGCGGGGAGATGCAGTCTCCAGTGCATGAAGGGGTCCATGGGAGGAAGAGGGAGCAGGCTTGTCTGGAATTTTCCCCAGCCCAAGGCCCCCTACTGGCCCAGTGGAACCTCCACCAAATGGAGGACGCAGCCAGAGTAGAGCCAGGACCATGCTGCTTCCACAGAACAAGTCTTTAGCTGGAAAAACTTAGCACCAAGGAATAGTTCTGGTGAGCTGCGGCTCATCTTGTGGAGAATGTTGACAAATATAAATCTTTCCCCCAAATCCCTGGTGTCTGTCTTCCTGAAGCGCTACCTAGAGAAAAGCCTTCACAGCCTGCAGAGGACAGTCTCCAGCCCAGACACCAGGCGGTCCCTGTGCTTGGAGACGTGGATCCCCAGACACTCGCCTCGGCAGGCGCACTCTACCTCTGCCACAGCAGGCCGGGCAACGAGAGGCCCCAGCTTTCAGTTCCCCTCAAGGCCACGCAGGGGACTGAATGTTAGAAAGGCCACAGAGGTCACTGTGCGTACATACAAAGGCTTCGCACAAGCTTTGAAGTGATACAGCCTTGTGCAAAGGTCACCATCACTTTGAGCCATCAGATAGCAGTCCCTGTGAGAGGGTTCGAAGGTTTTTTGTCCCTATGACTATGTATTGGGTTTTAAGTGCTTGGTGGAGTTATGAATGCAGGTTGACCAGGAAGGAAGTATTGGCAGGTGGGAGATGATGGTCATTCCTTAACGGAGAGCTGAAATGGGATGTGTTCAGACTGCTCCCAAGGAAGGTCTCTCCATGGGGTGGACTTTGGGGCAAGAGGACTGTGGGATTGTAGTGTGGGGTCTTACCTTGTCCTTACACCTTCTGGAAACCACATGGTCAGAGAGGGTATTGGGCCCTGAAAGGTGTGGTAGGGACACAGAAATGGCCAGGACGAACACCCTTATACATCTGGAAATAGCTGAAGGGCAGTGTACGCTGGGCTGGCTGTCCTCTGTTCCTCTGAAAGGCATTTTTGGTGAATTCTCTGGTGGGATTACTCATTACCTTGGAGTGGCTCTGGCCTCCAGGACTGAGCATGGCAGCCCTCCAAGATCTTTTGTAGTTATCTTGTTTGGTCCTTATGAATATGCAGGCAGGGCAAGAACTATGTTACCACTGAGCAGCCTGAGACTCAAAGCGTGTGGGATTTTTCTGTGGGTGGGGGCGACTGGTGACTAGGAGGAAGCGTGAATCCAGCCCTCAGTGCATCCACTGCCCCTGACCAGGAGTCCTGTGTTCACTTTCAGCGAACAGGCAAAGTCACAAGACCTCACCCTGTCATCTGGAGCACACCCAAGTGGACTCAACGACCTGGGATAATGTTGTTCTCCAGACGAAGTGGTTTTGGCAGATGTCCCATGCCGTCACCCAGAGAACGCAGGTCGTTTCCTGACAAGGGCTGAAATAAAAATTGAGGCTGGGCGCTGCGCACTGCTGGCTACAGCAGCCGGAGGACAGGCCTGCCAGCACCACTGAATGCCATGCTGCCGCAGTCCTTTCCCTCTGCTGCAGTTTCCCTTGAGGCACTTCTGAACACTCCTGCCAAGTGCCTCAGTCTCATCTTAAGGTGCTAATAACAAAGGATCAGAGAACCAATGGGAAAGGCTCTGCTCCCCCACTGTTAGGGTCTAAAAAGTGATGCTGGTCAGGTGTAACAACAGTTCACTGAGAAAGGCAGGAGCCCTATACGGTGTTGTCTTGACACTAAAATTCAGTTTTTGACACTGAAAAGAAAAGCATGAGTAGGAAAAAAAGGCATGGAGGGGCGAGTGTACGAACGGTTTCTGGTTACAGTTTGTGACCGAATCTGTGTGGTGTCTCCAGCTGGGGCTGTTCAGAGTGACACAAATGCAACTGTCTGTGAGTCATCATAAAAACAGACAACGCCGTTTCTTCAAAATTTTATTTTAATTTAAATTACAGGGCCAGCCAGATATTCTGAGAAGAAATTTACTTTTCCTCAGAGAAAGGAAATGCTTTCATGGCATTGTTAACAACTGTATACATCTCCACCTTTTTTTTAAAGGGTTAAAAATCACACTGAGTAACTAACTGATGTAAAATTAAACCTTTATAACACAAAAGGAAACCACTTCCAGGATAATAGTTTTGGTAATATGTATATATTAAATAATCATAACTTCAAGTGTGACTTTCCAACTTTGAATGTTTTCACATTTTTGTTTTAAAAAAAACAACAAAAAACAAAAATCCAAGAAGAGTCAACAATCTCCAGATTCCAAGGCGACAGTGACTCATGCGTGTTTTTTCTGACATGCTGCCCCGTCTTCCACACAGAAGGCTCTCGTGCCACATGGCACCCCTGAAGGGGAAGCTGTTTTGTTGCTGCAAGGTCTAAGAACCATGGAGACCTTCCTTCCATTTGGTGTGACTGCGGTTTTCACACTAAACCCAGATACACTAGACCACGAGACCCAGGATGTTTCATCACACAGCCAACCTGCCTTCCTGAACATCTTGGATATTTTCATTTCAAGGCGCTTGGATCACTTTCCCTACTTCCAATAGAAAAACATGAATTATTTTACACAGATTTTGGTAGACAGCCTTGGGAAAACCAATTATAATGTAGACTGCCCTTTTAATTAGATAAAGTACAGCTATGTTCTCTGGAGGTATTTTCCTAACTGGGGTTCCTAGAAGTCTTAAAACCTGCTGAGACATCAACTGGGAGTCTCATTTTACTGGCTGATAAATAATTCAATCAGTAAGAGAGGCTCGCAAAAAATAATTATGTAGATTTCTTAATCAACTACAGCCATGCTGCATTTGAACTGGCAAACTGATTTGTGAATTGTCAGTCGTGATCTTTGTATCACTAAGATGAACAGATACCATTCTAGTAACTTTACACAGATCTATTCTAGAAGTTTCTCTGCCGTGGCCACAGTAACAAAAAAGTGGTGCAAAATCAGTTACTTTATAAATACTGATAATTTGCAGCATTAAGGAACAGGACGTTTTAAAAAAAAAGTTCCCCATAGGACACCTATGACTAGGAATTCCTCTTCCTAAGAGATTCTGAAGTTATAATTATTCAGTTTCACAACTATTGTACTGGATTACTTACTATAAGAAAGAAAAGGTGTTCTAGAGGTTCCCACACACACAATGAATCAGCATTAATTTAGCTTAATTGATATCATTCATAGATCTGGCAAACTCATTTTAAATGAGAAAGGCCAATATTATGCAGGAGAGTACAGCTGACTGAGCTCCAGGTCTGTCTTGCAGCCTATTGATGGCACCCCATTAGATTACTAAATACAAAGGATTGGTTTACTTTTTTTTTTCTTTTAATGCTGTGATACTTAAATGTTAAATCAGCACTTTCATGTGATCTGAAGTATTTCAATTACATATGAGCATTCATTTTTTGCAAAAACTCAATATTAGGTAATAGTTACATACTAATACAATAACATTCCTCTGCTGTACAAATTAAGTCATTTAAAAGAAATGAGCATTCTAAGAATTATATACAAAAGAAACCTGTAAGCATCAATGAAATGAAATGCAAGGTGTAGTTGCTAGCTCTAGTTTTAAAATACCTTCAAAAAGTAAAATTAACAAATACCCTTCAACATTTCCAGGTTTACAAGTCTCAAGAAAATCAAATGTTGAAAAAATTCTAGAAAGCTGTGAAAAGCATATATACATTTTCCTTATGACCTTATGAAGCTTCACACTTTAGAGAAGTTGCTAAGTTTCAGGATCAATTTAGTTGCATGACAACTTTATCCACCCAAAAAGCTCACATCTTGGATACAGTTCCCCTCTGATTTCAAATAAAGCTCTGCACGACCTTCCTTTAGTGAAGGCGTATGATCTCACCAAGAATCCACACTCAGATCTTAAGATAAATGCAAACATGTGGGTTTAATGTGAAATATCAGCACCCTTCTTGCCTAAAACCACACTATCATCTATACATTTGCCCTCATGAAACCAGCCATGTTCAGAACTCCTATAGCAAATGGAGTCTTTCAATTCTGAAATGACACAAAGATCAAGAGAAAGTCCATGTGTGCTCTAGTGTGCAAGAAAGCAGCAGCTACGTTCTCCGACTTGGGACTAAAAAACAAAAAAGGTAAAATGGAAAACCGTTCACTTAACAGCAGGTTAGCGGTAATGTTCCTCATGAATCGATAAGAGTGCCTGATGCTTAATAGCTAACAGCAAATGCTGAATTTGGATTTAATATTGTAGATGTTTATTGGAAATTAGGCTTCTTGCTGAGCTGGTCTCTTCAAATCCCTGATCTGTTTAACTAAATAGGTCTTCTCATCGTTAAACTGTTCATCCTCGGTCCTGTCATTCTGAAACTTGCTGAGGAACTCTATGAGTTTGGTCTGATTCTTGAGGAGGATGTCTAGGATAGGCTGCGTCTTGTTGGGATTGGCTACAAACACCTGTGTGGGGAGAAATCAACATCAGTCCCAGGGAAGAACAAGACACAGACAGGCTGCACTGCAGGGAGCAGGGCACACGTGGGCGGCGCCCAGGGCTTCCGCGGGTGGGGGTGGAGCCTGCACAAGCAGATGGGAGGGCTTTGCTTTGTAGGACCTATTTTACAATTTTGAAGGAAAAATGAATTACGTGTTTCAGCACAAAAAGAATGACATATTCATTCATGCTCTGAAACTAAGTGGTGGTATTAAACATAGACCTTAATTTTAGAATAAAATGGGCAGAAATTATTTCTGGGCACAGAAGTCAGAATGAATTTTATGTACAAAATCCTTTTAAGAAATGGATTACCCCTTGTGATTAATCTTTTTTGACAAAGATAAATGACATTCTTCTGTAAATAAACTTTTATCCACATTTTTGTTTCTATGTTGTAGTACACAAATATCAAAGTTGACTGAACTGTATAGTGCAGATTGCCAAAATGAGGCCAATTGGTAAATGGAAAGAGACTAACAACTCCAGAGGAAAATAATGTTTAAGGTTTTAGTACCCTACCTTAAAAACATGAAAGGCCTCAAACTGGATGTTACGACTCTTGTCTCGTAGAAGGTTCATCATTAATTTGAGGTTCTCAGGTTTACTGATGTATTTTGTCATGATTGTGAAGTTGTGTCTGTCTAATAGTAGCTCACCGAGAAGCTGTGAAGACATTTAAACAATTATTCTTACATTGAGATTTGAAGTAAAACCAAAGTTTAAAGAATAATTTGTTTTATAATCATTATTATTAAGCATAGAGTATTAGCAGGCCCTCAAAAGACTGATGAACTGGACTCAGCGATGACCTGAAAGCTGTTGCATGCGTCCTGTCTGCCACTGGAACATCCACCTTTCCTTTTGGGATTTGAACTTACAGTGTGTCTGACACTGTTCTCTGAAGAGGACATTCAAAGCACATTTGGCCCAGAATCTGACACTGTCAGAGCCACTCTTTAGATATGCATTTACATTAACCTCGCTAAAATGAAACTGTTAAATGTAAGATAAATTATTGATAATACCTGCTTAACTATAAACCTTAATTAAAAAATAATTTTATTATTTTTATTGTATTTATCTGAGCTTCACAGGACAAAGGTTTTCATACCCAAAGGTTTTCCATACACTTACCCCTAAACATGCCAAAGTCATCACTTTATCATATCTGATTCAGAAAGGTTTATAAAAATGAGTACTTTTCTGTTCCTTCTTAAGCAAAGTATCCTGACGGTATTGCATGTTTTTCTTAATGACTCCTCACCATCACTAACGACATCAATTAGCCTAAAAAAAAAAGGTCTGTGCTATCAGGGCTTACTGAGTATCAGTCCTTAATTTTTAAATTGTCACTGCTTGGTCTAGATCTTTCTTCTTCTGACACCAGCAGTCACCTCTTTATGTTGTCAGTGTGCCAATTTCTCGTCAAGAGCTTGTGTGCAGGCGGCATAACCTGAGTGGGTAAGGAACCTGGCTGCAGTCCTTGTGGGCAGAGGCAGAGTGGTGGGGAGCCTGTGCCTGGCACCAGAACGCCCAGGTTAGAATCCCGGCTCCCTACTCGTTGTGAGCTATTAGCAGCCTTGAGCATGTTGCTTTACTTCTCTGTGCCTCAGTTTCATCATCCGTATAACAGGAGTGGATAACAGTACCTATGTCTCATGACTGTATGTGAGAAATAAAGGTGTGAATACATGCAAAGCATGTTAGATCTGACTCTAAGGAGAGATGTGGAGTGAGGCCCAAGGCAAGGAGATGCAGGAACTACCTCACTGTGATATAACTGCTTTTGTCTTTCTGGGCTCCTGGCTATGTACTAGATAACTTGAAGTCTCCAGATAACTGATCTCATATTAAAGAAAAAATAACCTGATGTACAGGAAAACAAATCTATTCTACTCAGGATTTATAAAGAATTTATAGGAAGAACTCAAGAGCTCAGACAGGCTTCATATCAATCCGAATCACAAAATCCACAGGTTTCAAGGAAAGAAGCAACCAGTATCTACTCTTACGAAGACTCAGTAGTTAAGTATGTGAAGGTTTATAGCTTTACTGCCATTCATTTTCTATCACAGAAACCCAAAAAAGAATGAAAGGGCTCACTGTGGTTTGGTTACCTGGAGAATGATGACTGGCAATTCTTTAAATTTCTTTGGACATAAAAATTTAAAAATTTGAGGTATTGCACCGGGTATATAATTTGCTGGTAAAATAAGTATAGGAAGAAATAAATAAATGCCAGTGTGGCTACAGAAAGGAGAGTACAATGAAAATCCATTTGTAAAGTACCACTGGTCCTCAGTATTCATGAGGTATCACGTTACAAGGGGTGAAAGACTTCGTGGTACCCATTACTAAGGTTTCCCAAATGGCAGTCTTTACCTCCCTTTTCATGTTGGTAATTCTGAGGTTGCAGAAAAGACTTGAAGGCCTTTCTCTTTATCTAAGCAGTCCAATTCAGAATTTGGCTAAAGTCTATTGATTTCCCCGTGAAGAGTTATTAGCCCAGGAAGCTACTATGGTAGGCAATCCTTTCTGGCCTCCTTGGCCTTAAAAGACACTGACCCCACCCAGCTGCTCACATCCAAGTGACTGCTGAGGAGAACAGGATGCCCAGGCCCTGGATACGAAGAGGCTCCTGGCATAGGACCACTTGGCTGAGTGGGGACACTTTATTACACTGATACATGAAGGAAAAATTCCCTAAACCACTGCCAGAGCCCTGCACCAACCCCCAGAAATAAAAGGGTTCTTTTCAGCAATCAGATCACCAGTGATCATGCAGCTAGCATACCCGGGGTGGAGGCTCATGTTAAGGACCCCGACTGGACTATGGGATGGCTGGGAGGCAAGGCCCCCACACCGCAGTGAGTGTGAGGGACCGTTTCAGTAGCGATGCATTTCCACGCCATGGCTATCACGCTATTTCTGGTCCCTAATTGTAGGAGTTACAACCTTAAGGGGAAAGGAGGAAGCAACTAGCCAGATGGAAAAGCTTCTTTTGGAAATTTGGATGGTAGAGAGTGTTCTTATCAAAGGACACAAAATGTAACAATGCTCCTGATGTCCTTTAGTCAATTTCCACAGAACAAGAAGGTCTTCAAGAGCTATGCCCACGGCAGGCATGGAAGCAGTAATGGAGGTCTAAGGGAAGAACTCTGGGCTCAGTAGAACTTAAGTGGGCCTGACAAAAAAATGTAAATAGAATTATGATTCCCTCGCCCCCAATCCTTTATGATTCCAGTTATAGTTCGTGTCAGGACGACTTACTGACCAAATGAGGGGTAGGCATTTTTTAACTGCAGTAAGAATTTTCTAGAGCAGGGGTCAGCAAATTTTCTGTAAAGGGCCAGATAGTAAATATTTTAGACTTTGAAGGCCTTAGTCTATGGGACAACCATTCAGATTTGCTGTTGTAGCCCAAAACGGCCATAGACAACACATAAATGAATGTATGTACTTCTGTAAAAAAAAACCTTAATTTACAAAAACAGGCACTGAGGTAGACCTGGTCCAAGGGCTGTAGTTTGCCAACCCTTGCTCTAGAGTTTTACACCTTAAAATTAAGTTCCAAGTGGAAGTGTCCATACCCTCATTCGATATAAGCAGCCACACCACGCCAGGCTCTGAGCAGCCCCTCCCTTCACACAGCAAGCCCAATGTCACTGGGCAGCAGCGGCCAGGAGCGTGCCACCTACAGTGCCTTCCCCTGGCTGACGTGATTCTAAGGTTTAAAAGTGGTTTCAAAATCTAAAATACTGCGTTGCTAAGAGAGAAAGTGAAGCTCCTCTTCAAAATCTTGTATCTTGCACGTTGGTATCTCTATCTTACAAGGAGGTGGACTGGTGCCCCACACGGACACCGCTCAACTCCATTCTTTTCCACAAAAACCTTCACCATGGGTAAGTATGTTTGTCCCCAAAGGTCTAATTTATTATCCCAGCATATCTCCCTTTCCCCAAATACAAATTTCAAACACAGGGTGAAGAGAAATAAACTACATAAAATAAATAATCCGTCATACCTTGAGTGACTGTCTTTTCGTCACATAATTTTCTGAATGAAGTAACTTCTCATATTCACTGAAGAACTAAAAGACAAGAAAACATCAGAGTTATTTTTTTAAAGATTGGTGGAGAATAAGCCTCCAACACCACAAAAGCCAGCTGCTGCCACGCCTGCCTCTGCGCGCCTGGCGGCAGCCCCCTCAACAGGGCCCAGAGACCCGCGGGAAGGGCCGCTGTTGCCTCCGGGAAGAGGGCTCCCAGCTCTGGCCAGGCCCGCAGACAGCTGGAACCTGGTCCTCTCCAGTCACCCGGACTCCTTGTGCACAGAACACGACTCACCTTCCCCCACTGTTTACAAGGGGTTGACTCAGCTCTCAGATTTAGAAAATCCAGATTTTTCAAAACTAGCCCAAGCAGAACTACCAAGAGAAAAGTTACCTATTCTTTCAAAGGATAAGCAAGAAGAGAAAGTGCCTAGAAGAGAAATCCAGCACTCTAGAGAAGGTAGGACTTGGGCTCAAACTGGAATAATGGGAAGGGTTTCAGTGAGAAATGGGGAGAAAAGACGTTCTTTGGGATGAAAAAAGGACACAGTATGAATGAAGACACGGAGAAGGCAAAATGGTACCTATTTAAGAACTGACAAGCCTCCACCAGACTTACAAGATGGTGTCACTACCGAGGACAGGGTCATTGGAATGGTGAGGGGAAGCTGGATTAAAGCAGGGAAGCAGGAAATAGAAATGAAGGACATGCAGGGGCTATGGCCAGACTTCCAAAAAGTTAGGACAGAAGCCAATTAGCTTTAAGACACATATTTATATATATATGATGACAGACATATATTTGTTTGCTCATTTTAACTATGGATAGGTTTTAAAAATTCCAAAATTTTGCAGTCCGAGTACCACTGTGCTGGACATCGATGCTTTAGGAGAGTTTTCACTGGATGTGGCAGGTGGCAGAGGATGCTACCTTGTAATTTGTGCTAAAACTATTTGTGTCCATGCTTTATGATGGGTCCTCATCAGCCATTCAACTATGGTTTAGAGCAAGGGTCAGCAACCACAGCTCATGGGCCAAATCCACCCTGCTGCCTGTCTGCACAGACGAAGTTTTGTTGGAACACAGACACGCTCATTCATGTGCTGTAAATAAATTCGCTTATGCACTGTTTATGGCTGCTCTGCACTACAGCAGACTGGACAGCTGACCGAGACTGTGTGGCCATGAAACCTCTGGTATCTACCATCTGGCCCTTGGTTTGGAGCTAACCAGAACTGTCTATGCATTGCTTCTTTTGCTTACATCTAGGCAGAGGTGGGATGGCCGTCTATTTAGAATGCAGGCAAGCCCTACCTTCTCAAATGATCCTCAAAGCAATGATCCACACAACTGAATCTGCCTTTATTAACAATGCAGAATATGCCCAGCTTGAGTTATTGACAGAAAATGCAAGTTAAGATTTTCTAACTGCATAATTCTTAAGATGAGCTTGGGTGCAAGAAACTGCTCTCATGAGACCTGCCTGAGAAGGGTAGACCTGTAGTCCCTGTGCTCCCCCAGACACGTCAGGCTTTATCCGCGGGTCAGGAGCACGGCACTAGGACAGACTGCAGAGTCACCCTGAGGACTGCATCCACTACATGACACTGAAGTTTAATTCTCCTTTAATAACGCCACGAGGAGGAATCTGTTCCAGGTTCCAGTGTTAGAAAAGGCTGTTTCTTTTGAGCAACAGCATGTTTTGCTTTTCAGATATTGTGATCTCTTGATTTTGTTTCCCTGTATGCTTTATTAGAAAGCTGTATGTATTTCTGTGTAAAACTCAACCCTGGCTTAATTTAAATTACCTGTATGTCTCCCCATATCCCTTTCTCAGATCTGACCACATTGTATATATATTTGTTAGTTGCTTCACATAAATTTTTCTGAAGTCCTGTTAGCCAACATCATCCATTAATTACATGAAGGAAAATATTTTATTGCAAAATTAAAGCGATGTCACTGCCTGTAGTAAATTTTTAGAAAATTAGATTGTATCTTTGGTAGGATTTAAATTAAGATACTGGTATGTTAAGTTAAAAACATCTTTGGGACCATGTGGTGATAAAAGTAACATAAATAATGTTTATTAAATGCCTACTGTATTCCAGGGCCCTGTCATGCACTCGGCCCATGGTCTTATTTAATCCTCACGACTGGCAACAATCGTGAAGGTGCGATCACGACTTTGTTTTAGGGCTGACGATCCTAAGGCACATGGGGGGAATGAAGGCCGCTGTTCAAGTGGATGGTGGGGCTGGGGCTTGAAGCCAGCTCCAGGCAGCCTGGTGCCAAGGCCCAGGCTTCTAACCACTCTAAAAAGGCACTGATGAAATGGCTGTGCTGCCACTTTAAAACAACAAACACACAAAAAGAAAACACACCCACATCCAAATCCAAAGTTAAGTGACTTGCCATGTTTAAGCCACTTAAGAGGCTATTTTTGAGGGACTTACTATGTACTCAGCATGTGTTAATGATGTTACTGGGAGTGGACGGGGGAAGACTGGGAAAAAGGAACACAAAAGAATTAGGAAACGTATATTCTTCCTCCAAGAATCTTATAATTTAGTTGAACAGCAAAGTGAACAATGGAGAATTAGTAACACCCAGGATTTCAAAACTTCAAATGACTAGTGCAAGAGTGATAGCCTAAGCCAAGTCTCAGGGGGCAGAGAGTAAATTTACATGGATCACTGTCACCAACACCTCCCAAAGGGCACCCACCCATTGGATTTCAGACAACATGAAAATTAAAGCATAGGCATGAGGAAGTGCTCATGGGTGTCGTGGACAGCAGAGCATCTGACACTCTGGCCTGGAGGCTGCTGTGAGGATCAAGGACAGCTAAGTCATGGGCGGACTAAGAATTGTTTACAAACCTCTGGGAGGTGTTCTATGACCAGGCAGTCTGACACTGACTCAAGCTGGAAGGGACCCACTCTGGGCTAGCCCAATGTCCTCATTTCACAAGTAAGGACTGGCTTCAGAGCGCCTGAGGGTAGTGGCCTCGGTCATGGCCACAAGGTCAGCAGCAGAGCAGGGGCAGAACTGGGTCCTGCCTCGTCCAGTCTAGCGCTCTCCTCAGCCTGTCAGCCAACTGCTGCTTGCCTTACCCTCATTTGTGAGTAGTGGGAATGTGAGCAGCTGATGGACAGGAAGAGAAAGTTAAGGGACAGTAATTTCCCTTTCATCTTAACTAGTTTATTTCAGCAGCAGAGTGCTTTACTTTCCTCATCTAAAGCAAGAAACGATGCAAAGGGCAGTGTGTCATCAAAAAAAAATTCTGCTTCTGACCAAGTAACACTCTGTACCTCGTTTCAGTAGACATGATCATAGCACCATTTAAAAACAATTGTATCTGCAAAATAACCTTTCTGGCATAAAATTTACTTAAATCTTTCATTTCCGGTAATAAAACTTGTCATTTGTTATTTGAAAAGAGTATTTCATATACTTACTTTATCATAATGCTGTTCCAAAAATTCTGCACTGAGCAGTTTATGTCTTGTAAGTAAATCCTAGAGAAAGAAAATATAATTTTTTACAGTTGTTAGGCATTCAAGTTCTTTTAGGAAAGAGAATCCTAAAACATTCCACGCCATTATACCTGATAAAAACTGTTGTTAAAAATTACTATACTTAAAAACATTTCAGCATGAATTGCATTGAACATGTTGATTCCATGCAATAGCAAATAACAGTAATTTGTAATTGTAATGATTACCATCAGTAACAGGTCTATAGCTCTTAGAAGGAAAAATTTAAAAACAAACATATAAGGCAATGGAAAAACAAACTCAAAGAAAACAATGAAGAAATGAAGTGAAATAAAAGTAAGTGGCTGTGGTAAAACGTCAAATAGAATACTGTTCCTGGTGGAAAAAGAGGAATTTCTTTTAGTAGAAGAGCATTGAAGCCTCTATTTTCTTCCTCCGAGATTCAGTTACATCCAGTTCATATCTAGTACAGAGGTAAAATGTTGTTTAAAACCCCAACATAATGTTTACATTAACTCCTAAGTAAGCAGACTAATGCTGCAAAAATGCAGAATCCAGAATTAGCATAACCTAGAGTCCAATTCTGCATTACTAGGAAATAGAGCTTATGCCTCCCCCCATGGCTTTCCCTAGAAACACCTCAAGGATCATTCATTCAGAAAATAACTACTATGTGCCAGGTAAAGTTCCAGGTGCTGGAGCTGCAAAGACAAACAGATGGGGCCTTGTCTTAAAGGACCAAGAGCTTAGCAATGAACCAGCCTTGGCCTCACCAGGTAGGAATGAGAATGGGAACATGTGAGCAGACAAGGCCAGTCAATATTTGGTGAATTAATGATAAAATTCCTTCAGAGCTGCCTACTGGAGAGGTTAGTGCCAAAAATCCCCCCTTTCCTTTGAACCAACTTTCCTTAACTTGTTTTCTTTGCTGTATATATTTGAGGTAACTCGGGTTACAATTAACTAGTGTTTTCTGAAGTATGTCCAAATGTTAATACTGGTCCTGTGAAAAGCTCTACAAAATGTTCCCAAGTCAAACAAATGTGGGAAGTGCTACAGCTCTGGTTCACTGATGGGGATCTGTCAGGTCTCAAGAGATCCTGCTTTTGTTGGCAAAAGGGAGCTTTTTTTGCTTGTTCATTAACGTTCTTCCCCAAAGGCCCTCTGCATACAGGCTTTCCCCTTGGCCCAGCCTCCCGCTACCTGTGGACCTTGACTCAAACATCCCTGCCACAGGGAACCCTTCCCCTGGTCACCAGCACCAAAGCATGGTCACAGCTACGACTTTTCTTCTGTGAGATCATCTGACTAAGGTCTCTCGTGCTAGACTATGAATTCTATAAATATAAGGGTCATGCCTGTTTTTACTAATCTTTGAATCCCCAGCACCCATGCAGTGCCTAGCACATAGTAAGAGCTTAATACTTAATAAATGAATGAACCAACTGTATCAGGGAACAAGTGTGGGAAAACACCACATTAAGCAACCTTCAAAGTATGCTTTCAAGAAGGCTTCCAACTCCACCCCAAAGATTTACAGGTGTTCAAACTGCTGGATAGGGTATGTATGTATGTATGGTATACCCAGGAAAGACCTATCCATTTTTTTCCCAAATCCCCCTTGGGGATTAAACAAGCAGAATTAGAAAACTTGGAGTTTATTTTGAGTACCTTCAAGAATCTGGAAGGAAATGTGATGGGGCTTCTTCCCCATATGGGGAAAGAGAAGAGGGCCAGAGGTAGGAGAGTTTATATTATCTTAGTGTATTGTATTGATCCATGGGGGTCACATGTCAGGGAGAGGGGAACATGAGAACCTGAAGGGATTCTGTCAAGCATGCTTCTTAAAGTTCCTGCCTGCCTTTTAACATGCCGCTGTGGTCTGTTTACAGTGGGCTCCCTGTGTAGGCGCCTCAAAGCAGGGGTTTGTCTACACAGTTCACTCCTGGACCCCAGAATCTGAAGAACAGTGCCTGACAGAGGAAGAGGTGCCCAGAGACTTGCAGAATGGACAAATGGGTCAAGGAATTAGGTGTTTATGTGTCAGGATCCATGTGAGACAGAGTGTCACTTCCACTTTTTTGTGGCTCAATCATTCTGGTGGCCACTATGAGCAAATACAGCTAAAGGGCCCAGTGCTCACTGCTCTGCTGTAATCTGATGGAAGAGAACACCCAGGGAGGGGCTCTCAACTGGGGCTGGAGTCTCAGAAGCAGGCAGGTAGAAAGTAGTGCTTTAAAAAGCAAAGGTGCTAAACAGCTTTCTACTTAAAATTTGAGTAAGGTGATCTTGAGGACTAGATCTTAATTAGGAGCAGGAGGCTCATAGTAAAAGGGGGAGCCTCTGACCTCTCCCCATCTAGGGGAGATTCTATTTGTTATCTTCTTGAAGAGACCAAGGAACCTGGGAAACCACTGCCAATCTAGGAGTCAAGTCTCAATGGCCTTGGGGGAAGAGAAACTAAAAGGAACGCCTTGAGACAGCTAAAGGCAGAGCTGGGCCCCACTGCACGACAGGAGGAAAGGCCTTCATTAAGAAGGGCCATGCCAGGCCCTGGAGGGACAGTCAACCATCAGTCGATTAGTCAGAAAGGAGCAATTACTGAGAGCCAGCTTGGGGAAAAAGGCTGCGAAGAGAGGAGGTGGGACTTGGGCAGAGCCTCTATCTACCGAGAGATGAAAAGGAACCTTACCCAAGGGACTAGAGCCAGGAGCTTTAGAGAGCTCAAACTGGGGTGCGGGACAGAAACCAACAGGACAGAGGATGAAAAGAAGTCACACTGTCAGGATCTGGTCAGACCTGGTTAGTGACCTGTGACGTCTGCGGGGTGCAGGTGGTCCCACGCCAGAGAGTTGCTGGGTCAGCCAGCAGCAGGAGGAAGAACGGGACTTTTGAATTCCCACCTGTCTAGATTCCAGTATTCCCAAGGCCTTGGTGCTGACTTGGAGAAAGGTCAGGTATCATCTCCCAAGTCCAGCAGATTGAGCAGCCAACTTTTAGGGTGGGATGTATTAAAAAAAGATTCTGAAGAGGTATGTGAGTTGGGGCCCCAAACATCACGTGACAAGACAGCCCTGGACTCTGAAGAAACGCTGCTGACCAAGGGTTTCTTTTCACAGGACCTTGGCAAGTCACTGGCCCAACTTCCTGCTTGATCATGTCCAAGGACAAGAGACTCAATTCTTCCAACTGTGTGGATCACCTTCGGAGCTCTTAGAATTAGGAAGTTCTTCCTGTGCTAGAGTCAAAACCTATCCCCAGGTTCTTTCCAGAAACTGTCAGAGCTGACAGAAACAGGTTTAATCCACAGACCCCGCTTCCAATACAAGTAGTGCTCTCATGGCAAGTCCCTACCGAGTCTTCTCTTCTGCAGGCTAAATACGTCCAGTTCCTTTAACCACTCCTCGAATGACAGGTTCTGAGTCCCCCTCACCATCTACTGTCTTCTGAAAGTCATCTACGTGTCTATGTGCCTCTTAGTGTAGCGCCTGGAATGGAACACATTTATGTGTGGTTACCTCACAAGCTTAGAGTGGGGTGAGACCACCAGCAGCTCCTTAGGTCACACACCACGTGGGCACGTGTGGCTTTGGGGCAGCACCATCATACTGTTATTTTACTGGACACATTCAGGATTTTGTTTGCTCAGAATGGGCTCTGTAGTCAGACTGCCTGGGTTCAAACTTGGAATTCCCCCATTTGTCTGACTTCACCCAATTTTCTAGGCTTCTCTTTCTTTGTCCATAAAGGAGATAACAGTACCTCCTTCATAGGGTTGAGTATAACATCAAGTTACCTGCATTTTAGTAATTATTACACTTAGTAATTATTATATTTAGGAGTTCTTATTATGATGCCTTATTCCAATGTCCCGTGTTCATAGGAGTTGGGTCCTCAAGTGGAAGGCCTCCATTGTCTGTAATTAAATTTCAGCCTGTTGTGTTCTGGCTTCTCTGGATCTCTGTGAAGCCTTGTTTTAGGATCGCTGTCATCTGTTCTCCCCCTTTGCAGCTATCACCTACACATTTGATAAGTATGCCTTGTCAGCCATTATCTACGTCATTAATAAAAATGTTCAACTGGGCTCTGAGTGGAGACAAGGCCCAGTGGAAATCCACTAGCAATTTCTTGCCAGGGTGATGGAAATCCATTTTCTAGCACCTTTTGGACACAGCATTCAATTAGCTCTGAATCACTACAGTGAAACTCCATTTAGTTCCTATTTTTCTATTGTTTCCATGAAAATAGATCAGTCCAGTCATTCAACATCTAGTATATATCCTCATTGTTGTAAAGGTAATAACAGCTTTTTTTTACAGCTACTGTTTACTGCACACATATTGTGTGCAACACAATAACCCTGATATGTGGGTATTACCTCCATTTTAACAGATGAAGAGATTGAGGTTAAATCAGCAGCAGAACTGGGAACTGAACCCAGGCAGCCATGCCCTTAGCCCCTGATCTACTAGCATCTATGAGATTAGTATGACTGAACTTACTCTTCGTGAATCCATGCTGGCTCTGGGTACACGGTTTCCTTTCCAAATGCTCAGAAATCATCTCTTATGAAATACTTTCTAGAACCTCACACAGGTATAACATCAAGCTCCAAGTTCCACCAGCCTCTCTGGGGAATCTACTTTCTTTAACTGTGGAAAATTGGAAATAAATTTTTGGCCTTCTGATCCCCCTCCCCATCTCCTGAATTCCTCCCCCTGCCCCGCCAAAAAAGTCACAAAGAAGTTTCTGGCCCCTGACTTTCTAAGCGCCCATTCATTCCAGCTGTCAATCTTAGGCAGTTAGAGCAGGCAATGTTAATTTCCTTTGAGACAGTCCCTGTTCAGGGTCTTTAAATCCTGGCTTATGGATGAGCAGCATTTGTTGGCAAGTTTTTGTGTGCAGAGTGCTCTTCTGGGGCAGTAGCTGTGGTCACACTCTCAAAGGAGAGCATGACCCTTGGATCTATTCTCCTTTTCTATTATAAAAATATTCCCTGCAAAGAGGACACCAGCAAACCAGGAGAGCAGTCGTCCGCCCCCCCGCCCTCGTCAGCAACTTGGCATGAAGCTGGGAGATTCTCTCTGCCCACCTTCTTGCTCTGGCTGGAGGTTTCTAGGGAGAGCTGTGGTAGCTGACAGGTCTGTGCCTCTCTCTCATACACCGTATTGGTTTGAGCTCTACTTCATTTTGTTTCTGGGGCAGTTCTCTGTCCACGGGCCTCTGTAATTAGCTCTCCCCTTTCTGTGTAGTCAAGATCAGCTGAGATACAGAATCGGAGCCAGCTTCTTCACGCTCTCTCTCTTTTATAGCTCATCCTTAGAATCCTACATTTTTCTTAAAGTTTTCCTTCCTCAGGTAGAGACTGCTTGACTGGCTCTACCTAGTCTTTCCCTCTGACTACTGTGACCTGACAGGGTTGCTTTTCCATTGCCACCATGTTCTCCTTGGTGAGAATTAAACTCATAGAAGCAACCCTGACCTGAGAGGAAATTATCAGCAAAGCTAATCAAGACTGTCAGATACCCTGAATCACATTTCTGGCACACCGCTAGCACATCTCTCACCCGAGCCAGTTCTGCCATCTCACATGCACTCTGTCCTACCGCTGCTGGCCCTCTCCTGTGCCCGCACCACCCTGCTCCCCAGCTCACAGCCTTCTTTCCACATAGGAGTATCTCTTCTTGACACATGGCACTATCACACCTCCCTTCATAAGAGGTCTGTTGCTTTTTGAATGGAACATTCCCTTCCATCAGCAGATCCCAATCATGGTTCTAACCCAGTGTGGTGCTACCCGAGACATTATATTTACCATCTACAGTATCATCTCAAATTTATCTCATTTTGCTTTGTATACTGACTTTCTGAGGTCTTACCTATAGGCCTCTAACATCCTCTTTATGGTTTCAGGAAAATAAATCCTAGGCACCACTCACACTATTAACTTATTCTCATTCAGTGTGAAACCTTAATGGCCAGGTCCCCAGGCTTTCATCCTATTTGAAAGGTGCTCATTCATTCTGAGGGCCACGTTTTACCCAGAGACCAAGGTGTGTGTTCATTATCTCAGGGGCTCTTTACAATCATAAAACTGAACCCTCACAAGAAAAGGGGCTACTTCTCACTGTAAGTGTCTGCAGGTTAGTACACTGTAAATTCAGATTATATTAAAATCACAGTTGTAAATATTCACTTACAAGGCCAGACATTTTATATACGGGAATATAACATAGAGGCTTGCTCTCATTGTGAAAAACACTAATAACGATGACTGCTTTACTGATACACCCTGAACAGCATGGAACCTTGCAATTCAAAATAAAAATGTGCATGTTGTACAGTGATAGCATATCATGTATGTATCTAATTTATACAAATATACACAATAGGGAGATGAAGTAGGCTGGGAGAATAGGCAGTAATTTGAATAGTGCAGGTGATTCTGCCAGCACACGCCAGCCTCCCAGCATTTACTAAACATGCACTGGCATGAGCATCAGTTGGGAGACGTAAGGACACTGTTCCCTTAGACGTGTCCACAATGGGGAAATCTCTGTCCTGGATGTGGTTCTAGTATTTAAAGTCGTGAATATTACAAATGAACGTGGTCCTGAATAGAAGTCAACTACTGCATCTGGTGTGTAACCGGAGAAGCTGCTATAGTGCAGCCCAACACAGGTGGAAAACTTGGCTGTTAGATGTACTTTGTATATATATACCACACTTAATAGGTAATCTAACATAAAAGTCTACTTTTGACCATACAGCACCTAGGCAGATTTTACAACCTAACTTTCCCACCCTTTTTAGACTGTGACTCTACTGCTAAATCACACACACACAAAAAATATATCCTCCTTATTCCCACTAGAGGGCAGTCATGTATGTATAGTTTTAGAGGGTAGACACAGAGTTAAGGAAAAACAGGACAACCGTTAATCTGACTTGCAAGTATATTCAGAAATCTATAGTTTTTATGTTACCTTGAATGTGGCAAATGCATCTGAAGCTATGTCAAATGTTGACATTTCAACATATCTGAAGAAATCATAAAACTGTTCTGACCACAAAATGATTTTTGCAAGTGGTTCATGTCTGATGCATTCTCTCAACATTATTCCACAGTTTAGAGCTATTTCTGGAGATTCATATCTGCGAAAAGAAAAAACAAAAACCAAATATGATTGCAACAGCTGTGACACTGAAGAGTTCAATTTTAGAACAGGAAGTTTCAGGTGTGTCCTAAGTGACCAGAGTAGAGTATATATACCCAGGTGAATTTACTCTACAGGGCACATATATACATTAATTAGTGATGACTGCCTGAACCCAAAGAAAAATAACAGCCACAACAGTGATCTTGTGAATAAAAATTCATTATTTATGCTAAAAGATTTTAAAGAGTATCATTTAGGGTCACACCTCTAAATAGGGGTTACTTTTACATGTGGCACTCTCAACACTTCAGAAAAACCAAAACTGAGTAGTATGACAGTTTCCCAAATTTATAGTATCTAAATAAGTCTACCAAGTATACAGCATTTATACTTTGTTGCTTCAATTCTACGCCCAAAACAGCACTTTCAGGATTCTTGGCAACACACGACTCCTATGAAGCTGAAAGCCTGGTTCCAAGGATAGTACAAAGCGCCTTGCCATGGAGCACTCTCGGAGGGACTCCTGCAGTGAGCTGCACCCTCAGTTCTGTACACACAGCTCTCCTCTACCCCCAACTCGGCATCATTTGACTCTTCCTTCCCCATGATCAAATGAAAGCCTGTTTTCCTGGCAACCCAGTAGCCTTTTACCCTTGCGATGTGCACCAAGCCTCCAGGACTGCACTCTGCCATTTTACTCAGAAGCATCGCACTCCTGTCCACTTCCTTTTATGCTGCATGCACTGGTGTTACGTCTTTCCCGACACTCAGTCTCCCTCTAGGTTCCTGCAATCAAATGCCAATTCCCAACACACCCCAAGCAAAGATCTCTTCTTGGCTAAAACAAATGGTCTTTCCTTATTAACATAAATTCTACTCTTTTGTATCCTCAGTGCCGAGCTCTGCATCTCTTTTTTAAAAATTTAAGAAAAAAAGTCTCCCAGTTCTTCTTTCTCCCCGTCTGTCCCTATTTCTTGCCTTACTGAGGTCTTTCTTTGGTTGTCTCTGGCCTGCTAGTGCACCCCTGTACAACCTCATGGCTCGCACCATGAATCCTAAATTTCCCCTGTTCAGGTCTACTCTGGAACTATATAGTTAGGCATTTTCTGTTGCCTCTGGACCACTTCGGTTAAATGTCTACCAGAAGTTCTACAGGTCTAAAATCAAATCTCATCTCCTTTCATGAAACAGCCCTCCACTCCTGGGCCTTCAATTCTGTAATTTGATATGATTACTAGGTTTCAGATACCCAGATCTCAAAGAGGTCTAACAGAACTTTCTTTAGGAACAGAAATGCTCTTTATCTGTTCTGTCCATTAGAGTAGCTACTTGCCACATGTGGCTAGTGAGTACTTAAAATTTGGCTACTATGACTGAAGGATTGAATCTTAAATGTTTTTAACACAAAATAATTATTTGTTGTTTGTAGGTATTGTATTAGCGCAGTTCTAACCCTGCCCTCTGCCTGTTCCCCATCTTCTCATCTGCAGTGTCACCAGTCCTTTTTAATGTTTCTTTGAATTATCTTAGTTTCATTTCCTTTTATCCACCCCACTGCTGTATTAACTCATGCCTAGAGAAATGCCATTGCCTTCTAACTAACATCTTTGTTTAGCTCTGTCTTAACAAATTTACCAACATCCAATTGTATCAACAGCATTTCCAGCTTAGGAGTTTAAAATGGTTTCTTGCAATCAAAGACAAACTTCTGGACTTACTGTCTAGGCTTCCCCTTTATTCCCTGGTACACCATCATCTCCCATTAAGCATTCTGATGCCAGTCACTAAGTTCATTCCTGCCCCTGTGCCTATGCAAATTCTAAACCATCTGGAACCTCCATCTTAAATACCATCTCTTTTAACAACCCTTGATTGACTAAACCTACATTTGATTCCCTGAAACCCACAGCACTCAATGTTATCTAGTAGTAGGATCCTTTTGTTGTACACAGGTTCATCACAGATCCTCAACAAGATCAAAACATTCTTTTTTATCATTAGTGGCATGGCAGCTAGAATGTTGATGGCTCTTAGGCAACTGAAATGTCTGCTCACAAAATGGCTGATCACACAGTTCATCTTCATCAATCTTTAATAAACAGGAGACTAGGAAGAAGAGGGTAAGACAGTTTGGAACAAGTTGGGCAGGTTTTGATAGCAGTCGAGCTTGTCTTAAATGATTAAACCATAAACCAATAAGTGCAAGGCAAACAGTTACGCTGTACAACCTGTTAGCACTACAGTAGAGAGCACATTAACATTTAAATCGCCAGAGAACTACTGCCCCCAGATGCAGTCTAACACTAGCAACGATGTTATTTTCAAATGCACACTGACACTGGTGGTGCTACTCCCCCAAATGTCCAACTTCATGGTACTTACAGCCTAAGCAGATAACCACACTGTATGAAAGTAGTCTAAATGAGCTTATCAACTAATAGCATCCTAAACTAATTAATTAAACTGATTGAAAGTACAAAAATCTTGAAAGGTAGCTCACAGGGCTCCCTGAAATGGCTGTTTCCTGGTCTGAGGCAGGAATCTGTACACAATGAACAAAGCGCTCCTAGTGCCAGGAAGCAAGGATCTGTCAGACACAAACAGGGTTTTGCCAAAAGGACATGGGAGCAACCTGAAGAAGCTCCCAAACGGCCTAAGATGGGGCAACTTGGACATAATGACTACAACAGTTGAAACATCAGATATACTTAAAAAAAAAACCAAAAAAACAAAACTTGAGTTCATAATGACCTGAATGATCACCAATTTAAAATCACAGAGGGTAAAGGAACATGTTAAATGAAACCACAGGGATACAAATCTAAAACAGAATTTTTCTACAAACGACCCAACTGCTTCAACAAATAAATGGTATTTTTAAAAAGGAGGCAAGAATTATTATAGATTAAAAGATTAAAAGTCATATCAACCAAATTCAGTTTGAGGACCTTGCTTGGAACCTACTCTAAACTACCTGAAAACTGACTTTCTTTTTGGTGAAAATTCAAGGAAATCTGCACACTGAGCATTAGATAATGGTAGGTGTGTAAACGGTATTGTGACTATGTTTTTAAAAAGTCCTCATGATGGTGTGAGAAGAGGAAAAAAGTGGGCAAGGGATACATGAAACAAGAGTGGCTGAATGTTAATAACTGTTGGAGCTGGGTGACGGATAGGAAACGGTTTATTATTCCCTCCAGTTTTCTGTATATTTTCTACAGTAAAGCCTAAAAAGGATGAGAGAGACAGGTTCTGTCAGATACCAACACCAGCTGCGTTCTCCAGCTCATCCTCCTCTCATCCCTAGCTGAGGATTCTGCTCTGGCCAGCTCTGCTGAGGGCTTTAAACTGTATCTTACAATTCTTACTTTATATGATGCTAATAATGTTCTTATCACACCCCTGGGTTACCTAAAGTGAAAACATAGGCAACTAATTTATGGACTTTAATAAATACTGCCTTCTATGGAAAAGGAAATATTGGCTTTGAAAACATACAAAGGCATCTGTAAGCTGTTCTAAGAAGCCAAAATTTCCGACTACTTCTACTTGTTTACACATGCACCTGTGCATTTTGATGTAACAAAAAATAAATGCCAGAAGTTCTGTATGGCAACATCTGAAGAAGAAACATAGTTAGCAATAGAAAGAAGGAAATAGAATGTGGGCAACTAACACACACACTGAATCATGCTTTGTCTCAACAAGTTTGAACTTGGGGGGAAGTGTTAAACCACAGAGATATGAATCAGAGTAAGGCAAGCTATAAAGCGCGGGGTAGCAGAGCAAGCTGATTTGTGCCAACAGGCATGCCAGTAAAATGCTTGTCCACCAATTTAACAGAATACCACCAATGCTGGGACAGACAAATGCACACCATAACAAGAGCTAGCAAATGACTCCTGTGTGAAACAACAGGTTACCACCTTGCCAATCAGGGAGGCTCAGTGATGAAGGAGAAGAGGATTTGTTTTTGAGGTTTAGTTTTTAGGTTTCTGTTTATATTCTGAAACTGACAGACTTACACAAACATAAATGCTTGCTTGGTCCAACAGTAATTCCAGGAAGATGCACTATGAATTACCAAATTAGGTGGGTGAGTGAGTGGACACACAGGGGTAAAAAGAAGAGGGTACTATAAACATGTTCTTTGTTGACTGAACAATGTTAAGCTATGTAGCATCCAAGCTCTGTTACTAGGCAGCTTTTACTGTCTTAAGAGTGTGCATGTCTGTCCAAAGAAGATGCTTTTTTTATACATGATATAACTTCACATAATTACGCTTTCTAAGTCTTAGGGAACAGAAATGAGACCAGAGCGGACCTTTTTTCTTTGGTCCTGTATTACTTGAGAACTTAAGAGTCCACGATTCACCTACCTTTAAACTCCCATGGGCATTTTCAAATTCAATTTAACTCATATGTTGAATTTTTTTTAACAGTTGGTGTATATATATATACATATATCCTTCCAGACCTTTTGTTTTTTTTGAAGTATCTTTGGATATACAATCTTACATTGGTTTCAAATGTGCAACATAGTGGTTCAACAGTTACTCGTATTATTAAATCCTTACCTCTTCTAGTATGGTTACTATCCACATAGAAATAGGTTACAGAATCACTGACTATATTCTCCATGCCGTACTACCTTCCCTGTGACCAACTTAAATTGTGACTGCAAATTATTGTCCCTTTTTCTCCTTCCCAATCCCACACCACCCACCCCAACCCCTCCCACTTGGTAACCACTAGTCACTTCTCAGTGTCTGTGAGAGTCTACTGCTGTTTTGTTCCTTCTGTTTTGCTTTGTTTTTATATTCTACAAATAAGTGAAATCATGTGATATTCATCTTTCTCCGCCTGGCTTATTTCACTGAGAATAATACCCTCTAGATCCATCCATGTTGTTGCAAATGGCAGGATTTCTTTTCTTTCTATGGCTGAATAATATTACACAGTTGAATTTTAAGGAGAGAAATGTGTTCAAGATCTACAGAAAAATGAGCTGATTGAACTAAGAGGGATGCTTTCCCACATTTACCATCCTGTTTTTGCCCAACACCATCTTTCCTTTTTATTTTTCAACTGAGAATATAAATTTTATTACAACGTACATACCCTTTCAATAACATGAATAAAATATTCTGTTGGGTGCAGATGTATTCAACAGTAGGAGTTCTTGTACCAATCTGTCTTCTGAGAATATTGTTGAAAATTTGAGCCACATCTTTTTTCCCCTATTAGGAATACAATCATTAAAATGTTTACCTGATAAAACATCAAAAAACCCATCCCTTTTCCAAGTATACATAAATCAAGGCATTGCATATTTGTAATTTTGACTAAATATCTGACTTTAAAACACAGACATTAAATTTTCTATTTATAACTCCAAATTCTAAGTTTCAATATTATACTGTTTTTAACACGAGGAATATGTTGACAAAGTGAAATCTCATTACATATAATTTCAACCATTTCTAATTCTCAGAATCATGCTGACTCAGTTATGAAAAATGAAATCTTGCTGTATGCTTACAATGTTCAGGGATCTGATTCCCACCCAGATGGAACAAGAAGCGCCCTCAATAAGATGCTTATATTGTAAACAATACATATACTTTCCTTTTGTAGTGATGGAAGAAGAGAAACTGTAGTCTGCTAGTGCAATAAAAATGAAAGAATTCTAAGAAGCTGAGCTTTAATGCAAGCAGACATACACCCCTATTAAACTAGGTCCAGTTAGAAAAGACTTTATACAGATTAATAACAAAGGTATTAAGTATACCTTTGCAGTAGTTCAGAGATGAGAATAACACCATTGTACTAAACCAAAGAGATGGACAGTGCTGTTATACAGCAAGCCTTATATTTAGAAAGATGCACAAGAAATTAACAAATGGAGACTGGATCCCAAGAGATGCTTCAGAATGGCCACTTGTTACAAGGCTGACAAGTCTGCAGGAAAGTGACTGAAACCCTGGCTTTAGCACCTGAGATCACTCTGGGGCCAGCACTAAGTCAGAAGTAGTAATGGCAATCCCTCAAAACTAATCTCTTAGGGCACACATTTCTTTTACGTTTCTAAACATTAAATTCAGTGTCCAGGTTGAGGAATGGAATGGGTGGACAAATGGTCCAATAAATTCTCACCTCTGCAGAAAAAAAATTGTTGATGTTGGAACTTTATATACTATTAAAAATATGACATCAGTTATCTAAATGGAAATATCACTGTTCTATATAAATGAATTTTTACTGTCTTTTATTATCAGTATTATATTCAAGTAACCTATGAACCACACCACCTCAACCCTCTCCAAAACTGCATCTGGTTATATATCTGCCATTTTCACCCCTGGTTTTTCAAGCACCTGCACAGATATCCAATCACTCAGGATGAGACACACCAGGACTTAAAGCATACCCACAACAGAGTCACAGAGAAGACTGCTCATGACCATGCCAGAGCCCTTTATTACCATATATACTTTCAGACAAGTAAGACTAGGGTCAAGGACCATTATTCTGACTGTTAAATTCACTAAATATCTAACATGGCACAATCTGGCTGTCTTAAGTTTGGGCAACTATCTCAAATGCGTACCAGGGCCAGGCAGGAGATGCAAATAGGTAAAGCAGGCCCTGAGAAGAGCAAGCTGTAATGTCCACAGCACACCCATGCATGGATGCCCCGGTGCCATGGGACAATAGCTACTCTGCTCCAAACGAGTCCTTTGTAGGACTTTTAGGCCCAACGTTGCCAAATTTTTCAAGAAAATTCCTAAATTTAAAGACCTGTGGACAAAAATCTCCTATTTAAATGTTACCCTAATTTAACATTTAAATGCAGTGCCAAGCAAATAAAACACATATGATCTCTGTTGTAATGAGTTTTCAACAGATTAAAAAACAAAACACATAACTAACTAGATGTTCTCTAAGATCTCATCTACCTCTAAAATTCTAACATTCTGTTTTCTTTAGATTGTTTATTCCTTGAGCTCCGAGGACCAATGAATTGTGTAAAACAGCAGATGCTTATTAAATACAACCTAAATGAAAGAGCACAACAAATACATAAGTAACTTCATATACAATGTGGCAAAACAGGGTGGGGAAAAGCTGGCCTTAGCCGAAATGCCCTTGACTTCCTGCCCTGGCTCTAATTAGACAGGCCACCTAGGCAGGTTACAGGTGAGTAAGGTCAGTAATCCCTAAGCTAAGAGCCCAACAGGAATCTTAAGATGTTTCAAAAGGAGAGATCACATGGAAAACAACTATGAATAGGGTATTGTTTTTAAAAAATAAGAATTGATTTCTTACCTCAAAGTCAATGAGCTGTAAATCAGCTACCAGGGTGCTAAGGAGCCCACTATTATATAGTTCTTGAGCAAGCTGTGCCACTGCTTCCGTCTGTGGCTCTTTTTCATTTGTGCCATATAGAATTTCTTTCATGGCAACCAGATTTTTGGAAACTTCTTCTGTAGCCTGATTTTAGGTGACAGGAGAAAAGCAAATTCATTTCAACAAACATATATAATACACCTACAGTTGTTAAATACCTTCTCTCTATTCGTATACCATATACCTATGTGCAGACTGTAACGGTGGGTAATCCCCACCCCTGCCCTCAGGAGCCAAAAACTGTGCACGTGTGTGCACATGTGGAGACCGACATACGTGCTTAACAGGCAAGGTTGGCAGACTCACAATACGTACACTCAAAAACTGAAAACAATGTTATCATGGTAGGAATACAACAAGGAGTTCTGGTCAATTCTGCCTCAAATGAGAGGGAAACAACGTGGAAGAGGCACCTGAGCTGATCCTGAGACTAAAAACACTGCAGGAACTAAGGAAAAGGAGATTGAGGGGAAAAGAGTGGCATGTGCTAAGGAAGAGGGAGGGAGAAGCACAGGGTCTGCCAGAGAACAGTGTGGAGGGAGCAAGGGAACAGCAGAAAATGTCACTGCGGGAGGCTCTGAATGCAAAGTTAAAATACTAACAACAAATAAAAAGTCACTAAAAAGCTTCCACTTCTGACCAAGATGAAGGAGCCGGAGCCTTATTTATCTTCCATTATGAAAAAGACTAAAAAGATAGGAGAAAATATTTGAAACAATGAAGTTTAAATACTGAATTTCCTTCAGACAGCACAGGACTGAGAGAATGGTAAACAAATGAAGTGACTCTCACAATTCCCTAGCTTACTGCCTGGAGGCCACACCATGGCAGGGGTAGGGTGGGGGAATCAGGCAAAAGAGGTGGTCTCCATGAGTTGAGGAGGCACAGCTGGAAATCTGCAGAGGTGAAGGAGATGAGAATTTGCTGGACAGAGTACCAGAGAGGAAAGAGCTCCACTGAAGACATCTGCAAAGACTCCCTTGCTCTTCAGTGGAGTACTAATTAGCACATGCACGAGAGGCAAGTACCAACAGCTAGGGATTAGAACCATGGAGCTAAAGCTCACACAAGGCCGGAAATATTTCTTATTCCCATCAACCTGATGGAAAACCTCATATTAGCAGGGCACAGAAAGGGTTTTGTCTCATTTGTTACACAAAATTAGCCCTAAACTCTACTATGGTTCCACCAAACAAAGCTTAAATGCAAGCTTGGAAAGGATCAAAACTGGAAAACACAACCAACAAGGAGGAAAATCAATTAACAAAAACATCCCTGCAGATGACACAGATGGGAGAATTAATACAAGGACATTAAGAGTTACTGTGACTATGGCCATTATGTTCAAGAAAAAAATTAGCGTGTTAAGTAAAGATACAGAAGACATTAAAAAAAAAAGGCCCAAATCAAACACTTAGAATAACTACACTGCCTAAAGTAAAACTTACACTGGATGGGATTAACAGCAGATTAGACACCACAGAAGAATGGTTAGTAAACATGGGGACAAAGCAATAAAAACCATCCAAGTGATACAGAGAGATGGGGGAAAAAGACAGTACATCGATGAGCTACAGGATGACTGTTAAGTGGTCCAGTATATGTGTAAATGCAATCCCAAAAGAGGCGGAAGAATAGACAAAATATTTGAAGATATAAGGACTGAAAAGTCTCCAAATTTGATGAAAACTATAATCACACAGAGCCAAGAAGTTAAAAAAAAATCCTAAACACTAGAAAAAGAAGAAAACCAGGCCAAGGCATGGTTCAATCAAGTTCCTTATATTTAGTGAAGAGAAAAATCTTAAAAACAACCAGAGGGGAAAAACATTACAAAGAACTAAAGAATGACAACACATTTCTTTACAGAAGTGATGTAAGTTGAAAGATAGTGGAAGAACATCATTAAAATTCTGGGGAAAAAACATTAACAGACTGTCATCTTAGAATTCTATACCTAGCAAAACTTAATTCAAAAATGAGGGTGAAATAAAGAGCTTCTGAGACATAGAAAAGCTGGAAGATTTTCTCACTATGCTATAGGAAATGTTTTCCTATTCTATAGGAAATGTTTTAAGTCATACAGGCAGAAGGAAAATGATTCAAGATGAAAATCTGTATTTAAACAAAGGAATGAAGAGCACTGGAGATACTAATGTGTGTAAATAGAAAAAAATATTTCCCCTCTATTATTAAAAAAAAACTTTAAAAGATTATTGGCTGTTTAAAACATAAATATGCATTTTGGGGTTATGACATATATAGAACAAAAATATGTGGCAACAATAATAGTTCAAAGGGGGGTAAATAGAGTATAATGTTGTTAAGGTTCTTATATGTGGAGCAATGTAAGTGACAACAGACTGCAATAAATATTCTGTAAGTCCTAAAAGAACCACTAAAAAAAGCTATGTTATATCTAATAAACCAACAAAGGAGACTCCAGTAGAATATTAAAGATATGTAAAAAACATAAAGGCTACACAAAGGTATGTAAACTGAAGCATTTATAACCAGAAATACACTTTAGGGAGATCGCTTAGCACAGATTCATAGGACATGGGCATTTGATGGTATATAAAGAATCACCTAATTCCATGGTACTGACTTCTACAGCCTTCTAACTTTACCAAATGATCACACTGCTTCATCTCTAATACTTTCAGGGTCTAGTAATGCAGTGTTAGCAGTTTTCACAATCAGATAGCTGTTAAAAAATGTTATAACGAGACACAAATATTGCTTCACTACAGTGCCTGCTTGTCCTGGGTCTGCACTGCTGATCAGGCAGTATCCTAACTTCTCTTTCATGCAAAGGGTCCTCTTTGAAAGTAGCTTGCCTGTTGTCCCTAAAAAGTCTTCTCCAGAAAACCTCCTCTCAGCCTCTTTATCCTCTTAAGAATAGGCTAATATTCCTTTTTTTTTTTTTGGCTAATATTCTTAAGGCAGGGCTAATATTCTAACCCTATCCAGAATGGAATAATGCAGAAGACACCAGACTACCATTTCCCTACAAATGTCACACATGTTAATGTAGCCCAAGGCTTCCTTTAAGAAATTTTGCAGTTATACAATTCATTCAAAACCAGATCTTTGAATGACATTGTAATGAAGGTTTCAACTCTTCTCACTAATTTAATCTCATCAACAGCCATCAGTCAACACTATGGAGGCATTTCTGGATTCTGAAGGACATCCAATATACCAGCTATCACTCTTATATTGGCATCATCTGAAAATCTGATAGATGTACTTCCAATGGCCTCACTCATTAACCAAAATGTTGAAAAGGAAATGACCATGAGTGGAGCCTATCATTATGCCTTTGCATCATCATGCTCTTTCCAGTGATGATCTACTAATAATCTTTGGGCATGGTTGCTCAGCCACTTACATATATTTCACAATCATATTGAAAAAGGTTTTTGTTAAATACTTTGATAAAATATGAATATGCCATTTCTTCTGTATTTCCTGAATATTAAGAAAATGAAATAAAGTTAATTTACTATGTATGATCTTTTTACTACCTTTCTAAAGGTTTATCATCATCTTCCTAATAATTCCATCATTATAAAACCTTATTCAGTATCAATGTTAAAATGAATCTTTACTTTTTCTGGCCTGCTGTTATTGCCCTATTCTGTGAATGCCTTTGATTACTGACAGGAGTTCATCACCCCATATACAAATTTTAAGTACCCCAGAATGTACTGTTTCTGGGCCAACAGATAAAATCATTTATCAACTGTAAATGTTCCAATAATCTGTGTGTGCTGCTTTTTAAATTCCATTTTATTAATCTTTATTTTTAAGATAATTCTCCTTTACAAGGAAGACCTGACATTTAACAGGTTTTCTGTGTGTGTCATCTGTTGATTTTCAACCAGTGACCCTAATAAGTAGGCCTCAGCCCCTCTGCATCTCTGGCTATCTCAGTTTTCAGGCTCTCAGCAACCCTTCATATGCCTTAGTTTATACTCTTTTTTGAAATCATGTGATTTTAAATCTGAATTTTGGACCACACTCTATGCTCTCTTCTGACAGCAAGAGAAGAATAAGGTGGGGTAGGGGTAGTGACTGCTAAAGGTTCTTCGGTTTCTTTCTGAGGTAATGTTCTAAAATTGACTATGGTTATTGTTGCATATTACGTGTGAATAAACTAAAAACCACTATATTGTACACCTTAAATGGGTGAATTATATGAAATGTAAGTTATATTTCAAAAAAGTGGTTTAAAAAAACAGGGAGATGGGAGGGGCTCAAGATGGCGGTGTGAGTAGGGCAGCAGAAATCTCCTCCCAAAATCATATATATTTTTGAAAATACAACAAATACAACTATTCCTAAAAAAGAGACCAGAAGATACAGTACAACAGCCAGACTACATCTACATCTGTGAGAACTCAGCATCTCACGAAAAGGGTAAGATACAAACCTGTGACCCAGTGGGACCTGAGCACTCCCCCACCCCAGCTCACCAGCAGGAGGAAAAGAATCAGAGTGCGGAGGGAGTGGAAGCACAGGACTGCTAAATAACCAGCCCTAGTAATCTGCACTGGGAGCACACACACACATTGCATGGTGTACTGGATATTAGAGAACAGAAAAGTAAAATCCAAGATGGAGACCACAAGTGGGTCCCCACAGCTGGCTCCCCTGGGACAAAAGAAAAGCAAGCACTTTTTAAAAGTCTTGAAGGGACAAGGGCTCAACAGCTGGACAAAATCATCCCAGGGCACTCAGCCCAGCAGGCTGGAAATCTTGAGGAACTTCAGGCTTCCTAATCCCTGGGGGGCAACGCAGCCCCAAAACCCCTCACGGCAATAAGCAGCCTGCCATTCATTCCCCACCACTGGCGCTGCAAGCAAACCGGCTGACCTGCCACAGCTACAGAGCAGCTGGAGAACAGCCCTGCCCACAGCAACCAGTCTCCTCCCCAGGGCACAGCTAACTGTGACAGGCAGAGGAAGCCAGGGCAAGGGACAGAAGGCACGAAAGGGCACTGTACTCACAGGAGAACATATCCAGTGTGTCTGCCATCCCCCGAAGTATGCTAGGATATCCCAAGGGCCACCCTGCCCATGGCAATTCAAGAGATTATCCCAGAGACTGCTCGCGGGGTTTGGGTAGATGGCACAGGCAGGGGAGAAGGGCAAGGCAACCAACAAGCAGGAAGAGATTTTGTTCTCCCAGCTGACACACGCGCCACCTGCCAGCGACCACTTCTATTGCCATGAAAAGGCAGAAGAATCTGGTCCAGTCAAAAATCACTCAGACAACCCCAGAGAGAGGGCCTGGTGAGATAGATATAACCAATTTTCCTGAAAAAGAATTCAAAATAAAAGTCATAACCATGCTAATGGACTGGCAGAGAAATATGCAAGAGCTAAGAGGAAGTCCAGAGGGAGATAACAGAAATGAAACAATCAATAGAAGGTCTTAAGAGCAGACTGGATAAGGTGCAAGAGACTGTCAATGGAATAGAAATCAGAGAACAGGAATACAGAGAAGCTGAGGCAGAGAGAGATAAAAGGATCTCTAGGAATGAAAGAATATTAAGAGAACTGTGTGACCAATCCAAATGGAACAATATTTGCACTATAGGGGTACCAGAAGAAGAAGAGAGAGAAAAAGGGATAGAAAGTGTCTTTGAAGAAATAATTGCGGAAAACTTCCCCAAACTGGGGAATGAAATAGTCTCTCAGACCATGGACGTCCACAGATCTCCCAACACAAGAGACCCAAGGAGGACAACACCAAGACATATAATACTTAAAATGGCAAAGATCAAAGATAAGGACAGAGTATTAAAGGCAGCCAGAGAGAGAAAAAAGATCACCTACAAAGGAAAACCCATCAGACTATCATCAGACTTCTCAAGAAAAACCTTACAGGCCAGAAGAGAATGGCATGATATATTTAATGCAATGAAACAGAAGGGCCTTGAACCAAGAATACTGTATCCAGCACGATTATCATTTAAATTTGAAAGAGGGATTAAACAATTTTCAGACAAGCAAAAGTTGATGGAATTTACCTCCCACAAACCACCTCTACAGGATATCTTAAAGGGACTCCTCTAGATAGAAGCACTCCTTAGGCTAAATAGATGTCACCAGAGAAAATAAAATCACAGCGAAGAAAGCAGACCAACCAAATACTAACTAAAGGCAAAAAATAAAATCAACTATCCACAAAAGCAGTCAAAGGAAACACAAAAGAGTACAGAATAAAGCACCTAACATATAAAGAATGGAGGAGGAAGAATAAGAAGGGAGAGAAATTAAGAATCATCAGGCTGTGTTTATAATAGCTTAATAAGAGAGTTAAGTGAGATGGTTAGATAGTAAAGAAGCTACCCTTGAACCTTTGGTAACCACAAATCCAAAGCCTGCAATGGCAATGAGTACATATCTATTGATAATTACCCTAAATGTAAATGCACTGAATGCACCAATCAAAGACACAGAGTAATAGAATGGATAAAAAAGCAAGATCCATCTATATGCTGCTTACAAGAGACTCACCTCAAACCCAAAGACACACACAGACTAAAAGTGAAGGGATGGAAAAAGATATTTCATGCAAATGATAGGGAGAAAAAAGCAGGTGTTACAGTACTTGTATCAGACAAAACAGACTTCAAAACAAAGAAAGTAATAGGAGATAAAGAAGGACATTACATAATGATAAAGGGGGCAGTCCAACAAGAGGATATACCATTATAAATATATATGCACCCAACACAAGAGCACCAACATATGTGAAACAAATACTAACAGAATTAAAGGCGGAAATAGAATGCAATGTATTCATTTTAGGAGACTTTAACACACCACTCACTCCAAAGGACAAATCAATCAGACAGAAAATAAGTAAGGACACAGAGGCACTGAACAACACACTAGAACAGATGGACCTAACAGACATCTACAGAATTCTACACCCAAAAGCAGCAGGATACACATTCTTCTCAAGTGTACATGGAACATTTTCCAGAATAGACCACACACTAGGCCACAAAAAGAGCCTCAGTAAATTCAGGAAGACTGAAATTCTACCAACCAACTTCTCAGATCACAAAGGATATAAAACTAGAAATAAATTGTACAAAGAAAACAAAAAGGCTCACAAACACATGGAGGCTTAACAACATGCTCCTAAATAATCAATGGATCATTGACCAAATTTAAAACAGAAATTAAGCAATATATGGAAACAAATGACAACAACATTACAATGCCCCAACTTCTGTGGGATGCAGCGAAGGCACTTGTAAGAGGAAAGTATATAGCAATCCAGGCCTATTTAAAGAAGGAAGAACAATCCCAAATGAATAGTCTAAAGTCACAATTATTGAAACTTGGAAAAGACGAACAAATGAGGCCCAAAGTCACCAAGGAGGGACATAATAAAGATCAGAGAAGAAATAAATAAAATTGAGAAGAATAAAACAATAGAAAAAAATCAATGAAACCAAGAGCTGGTTCTTTGAGAAAATAAAATAGATAAACGCCTAGCCAGACTTATTAGGAGGAAAAGAGAATCTATACACATAAACAGAATCAGAAATGAGAAAGGAAAAATCACTACAGACACCACAGAAATACAAAGAATTATTAGAGAATACCATGAAAATCTATATGCTAACAAGCTGGAAAACCTAGAAGAAATGGACAACTTCCTAGAAAAATACAACCTTCCAAAACTGACCAAGGAAGAAACAAAATTTAAACAGACCAATTACCAGCAACGAAATTGAATCGGTAACCAAAAACCTACTCAAGAACAAAACCCCCAGGCCAGATGGATTCACTGTTGAATTTTATCAGACATACAGAGAAGACATAATAGCCATTCTCCTTAAAGTTTTCCAAAAAATAGAAGAGGAGGGAATACTTCCAAACTCATTCTATGAAGTCAGCATCACTCTAATACCAAAACCAGGCAAAGATCCCACAAAAAAAGAAAATTACAGACCAATATCCCTGATGAACATAGATGCAAAAATACTCAACAAAATATTAGCAAACCGAATTCAAAAATACATCAAGATGATCATACAACATGATCAAGTGGGATTCATCACAGGGATGCAAGGATGGTACAACATTCGAAAATCCATTAACATCATCTACCACATCAACAAAAAGAAGGACAGAGACCACATGATCATCTCCATAAATGCTGAAAAAGCATTTGACAAAATTCAACATCCATTCATGATAAAAACTCTCAACAAAATGGGTATAGAGGACAAGTACCTCAACATAATAAAGGCCATATATGACAAACCCACAGCCAAGATCAAGCTTATCAGTGAGAAGCTGAAAGTTTTTCACCTAAGATCGGGAACAAGACAGGGATGCCCACTCTCCCCACTGTTATCCAACATAGTACTGGAGGTCCTAGCCATGGCAATCAGACAAAACAAAGAAATACAAGGCATCGAGATTGGCAAGGAAGAAGTCAAATTGTCACTATTTGCAGATGACATGATATTGTAAACAAAAAGCCCCAAAGACTCCACTCCAAAACTAACAGAATATCTGAATTCAGCAAACTTGCAGGATACAAAATTAACACACAGAAATCTGTTGCTTTCTTACACACTAACAATGAACTAGCAGAAAGAGAAATCAGGAAAACAATTCCATTCACAATTGCATCAAAAAGAATAAAATACCTAGAAATAAACCTCACCAAGGAAGTGAAAGACCTATACCCTGAAAACTACAAGACACTCTTAAGAGAAATTAAAGAGGACACTAACAAATTGAAACTCATCCCATGCTCTTGGCTAGGAAGAATTAATATTGTCAAAATGGCCATCCTGCCTAAAGCAATCTACAGTTCAATGCAATCCCTATCAAAATACCAACAGCATTCTTCAACAAAGTGGAACAAACAGTTCTAAAATTCATATGGAACCACAAAAGACCCCAAATAGCCAAAGCAATCCTGAGAAGGAAGAATAAAGCTGGGGGGATCTTGCTTCCCAACTTCAAGCTCTACTACAAAGCCACAGTAATCAAGAAAACTTGGGGGCACAAGAACAGACCCACAGACCAGTGGAATAGACTAGAGAGCCCAGATATTAACCCAAACATATATGGTCAATTAATATATGATAAAGGAGCGATGGACATACAATGGGGAAATGACAGCCTCTTCAGCAGCTGGTGTTGGCAAAACTGGACAGCTACATGTAAGAGAATGAAACTGGATCATTGTCTAACTCCATACACAAAAGTAAATTCGAAATGAATCAAAGATGTGAATGTAAGTCATGAAACCATAAAACTCTTAGAAAAAAACATAGGCAAAAATCTCTTGGATATAAACCTGAGCAACTTCTTCATGAACATATCTCCCTGGGCAAGGGAAACAAAAGCAAAAATGAACAAGTGGGACTATTTCAAGCTGAAAAGCTTCTGTACAGCAAAGGACACCATCAATAGAACAAAAAGACATCCTACAGTATGGGAGAATATATTTAGAAATGACATATCCGATAAAGGGTTGACATCCAAAATATATAAAGAGCTCATGCACCTCAACAAACAAAAAGCTAATAATCCAATTAAAAAATGGGCAGGGGTTCTGAATAGACACTTCTCCAAAGAAGAAATTTAGATGGCCAACAGCACATGAAAAGATGCTGCACATTGCTAATCATCAGAGAAATGCAAATTAAAACCACAATGTGATATCACCTCATACCAGTGAGGATGGCCACCATCCAAAAGACAAACAACAACAAATGTTGGCGAGAATTGGAGAAAGGGGAACCCTCCTACACTGCTGGTGGGAATGTAAACTAGTTCAACCATTGTGGAAAGCAGTATGGAGGTTCCTCAAAAAACTCAAAATAGAAATACCATTTGACCCAGGAATTCCACTCCTAGGTTATTTACCCTAAGAATGCAGGAGCCCAGTTTGAAAAAGACATATGCACCCCTATGTTCATTGCAGCACTATTTACAATAGCCAAGAAATGGAAGCAACCTAAGTGTCCATCAGTAGATGAATGAATAAAGAAGATGTGGTACATATACACAATGGAATATTATTCAGCCATAAGAATAAAACAAATCCTACCACTTGCAGCAACATGGATGGAGCTAGAGAGTATTATGTTCAGTGAAATAAGACAGGCGGAGAAAGACAAGTATCAAATGATTTCACTCATCTGTGGAATATCACAAGAAAGAAAAAAACTGAAGGAACAAAATAACAGCAGACTCACAGAACCCAAGAATGGACTAACAGTTACCAAAGGGTAAGGGACTGGGGAGGATGGGTGGGAAGGGAGGGACAAGGGGGAAAAGGGGGCATTACGATTAGCAGACATAATGTAGGGGGGAGCATGGGGAGGGCTGTACAACACAGAGAAGACAAGTAGTGATTCTATAGCATCTTACTATGCTGATGGACAGTGACTGTAATGGGGTATGTGATGGGGACTTGAAGATGGGGGGAGTCTAGTAACCATAATGTTGCTCATGTTATTGTAGATTAATGATACAAAAAAAAAAAACCAGGGAGAAGACAAGCAGAGAAATAGAAAGCTACTCATGATACTTCAAAGATGAAAGGCAGTATGGATTCACCAGAAATTCACTTTGCTCTTCCCTTTCAGAAGATGACACTCTCCCTTCAGGTGGGAAGAGACACCAGTGGAATTCCCTCATTTGCTAACCATTATACTCATCTACTTTATTAATCATGCCTGCTGCTGGGTTTCACTCATCTCCTGCCCTCTCAGAAACTCACCTTGTCTGTTCTCTCTCCTCCTCCTCACACAGTCATCTCTGCTCTCACCTGATTTTTTCCCCTGATCAAGACTTCCATTATCAAAATCAGTAAGCTCTCCTTTGACTCCATAATCCCTCCCAGCTACTGCCCACCCATTATTAAACCCTCAGAACATCTACCTGTGCTTGCTATATAGGCCACATCTCTTTCTTAAGCACTTGTCAGCCGAATCCCATGTGGCTTTTTTACAGCTGGTACTTCACAGCTTTTTGCCAGTCACCAATGACCTGCTTGCCTTTAAATACAATTTTCAATCTTCATTGCATGTGAGTTCTTGGCAGCATTTGAAATTGTTAATTACACCCTTCTGTTAAAACTGCTCCTCCCTTGCCCTCTGTGACTTACCACCATCGTAATTTCTCTTTCCTGTCTCCCTGGTTCTCCTTCTGTCTCCTTTCTGGCTCTCATCATTTAAATACTGGGAATTCCTCAAGGCTGGGTATAAGGCCTTCTTCTCATTCTTTCACGTCTCCCTAAGTGATCTCATCCACACCCACAGCTTTAATTAATACCTAAATGCAGATGCCTCTCAGATTCCCATCTCTAATCCAGTTCGTACCACTACATTTAGCAGCCTACTTCAAATGTCTCCATTTGGCTATCTCAAGGTACCTCAAACCTGACTCATCTAAAACAGAACTTGTGAATGCCAGACATTCTTCCCTTGTTCTCTATTTCAGGGAATGACACCACTACTGATGCTCTTATATATACATGTCAGAAACTCTATCCCCCCTTTCTCACCTTGCCCCAATATCTCATTCATCATAAAGTCTCCCAAATCCATCCATTTACCACCCCCCACTCCCAATCCACAATTTACCATCATGACCCAAGTCAAAATCCCATAATTCTTACCTGGACTACTAAGTACTATTGACAGGTGTAATTCATTCTTTACATCCTAAAAAGAATGATCTTTCTATAACACAAACGTAATTCAGTCATTCTCTCTGCTTAAAATGCTTCAATTACCTATTGCTCTTAGGACAGAGAAAATTCCTTTTTAACATGGCCTGTAAAACCCTGTATGGTCTCTTTGATCATACTCTGCACTATACAATTCCTCCCCCACTACCTCTAAAGCCAATGCTCTTGTTACATCGGTGTACTTCCATGGTCCTTGCACATCCGGTTTCCTATGTCTGGAATGTTCTTTGTGCCCATACCCTGTCTCCACCTCCCAGCCAAATCAATACATTCTTTCTTTATCACTCAACTCAATGATCACATCCTCAGAGACATCTTTATTGGTAACTCTATCATATATTCTCCTACCATCATGTACTTCTTCACAGTGTTTCTCACAGTTGTATATAATTCTGCTTTTCCTGTGATTTCTAATTAATGTCAGTTCCCTTCTGCTCCATCAGAGCCCATGTTTGCAGGCACTCCATACATGCTTGATGAATGACTGAACAACGTATTGATCAATGGGATATAATATCCAGATGAAAACTGGATGTGGGATTAGTTACCATCTATCTATACAGGATAATCAGTGGCACGATATTAAAGAAAAACTAAAATTCATCAACGTCATTAACAATCCTGATAAATGAGAGAATTAAGTTCATATTTCAAATGACACTTAACTTTATGCATATTTCAACTATTTGTGTGATTTCTGTTCCCCATAACGTGTTCCCCAATTATATGTTAATTAAACAAATCTTTTAAAGAAAGCCCAAGTATCACTAAATGATGGGTAGAAAAAGCTTAAGAAGTCAAGTACTTCACCAGAAAAAGGTGATGGAGCAAGGACTTAATGAACGAAGATGCAACACACAGAAAAATGAACTTGGCTGTTCTTTAGATCTGACTTGGTTTCCTTTATCAATATTCATTCATGTTAGTGACCCCACGAAGTCCCTTATCTGTATCTGGCCTGCCTCCATTATGTCAATATGTTCTCTGCCTCTGACCACATCCTCCTTATTTGCCACCTCAATCTGACCCTTCACACCTACTGAGAAAGCTATTCACACTTACAGCTCCTCCAAACACTGTACCCTTTCAAAGCTGCTGAGGTCATCATGTCACCTAATCCACTGGGCTCCTCAATGACCATGTTACCTGTCCTGCTAAGACTGCATATTTCAGTGCTGCCCATGCTCACGGCTCCAGGTCTCCTGCTCCCCTGAACAATGTTGGACAAAAACTTTCTCTACTTCAGTTCCCAGGGTTCTGAGCACTGTGGAAAAAGTGACAGGACATGTGTGTGCTTGGTTCACTAAAATTCATGTGGTTCAATCCAGTGAGAAACATTCTTTGATACTGGATTGACTTCCAGCCAGTAACTCCCAGCAGCAAATATTTCAAAGTTGCTCTACTTTTCCCAAAAGGTGTCTCTCAGCTCCATATGTGAACTTCTAGTTTCACTCCTTCCATACTGAGATAAATTTTTAATGAAAATATTCCTCTATCCATCTTGATGTATTTCTGCCATCCTCTGTCTCATCCCTGGAGACACACCAGAATCACTTAAGGGACGTTTAAAAAAGATGCCCAGTCCCCCACGAGACTTATTAATGACAAAAGGAAAAACAGTACTTTTACATGGAGGCACCATAATAACCATGTGATCAAAGTGAACGTAACAAGACCATTGACCTCATGTGCCTTCTGACAAGACACAGTCAGCGCAAAGAGTGGTTTTCCTGCCAAAAGCCATCACCTGCATTGACTCATGAGGAAACATCAGCCAAACCCAAATTAAGGGCCATTGTACAAAGTAAGTGGCCAGTACTTTTCAAAAGTGTCAAGGTCATGAATGTCAATGAAAAACAGAAACTGTCCCAGATTAAAGATTAAAGAGATGTTACAACTATACGTTATGTGTGATCCTGAATTGGAACCTGTCCAGAAAAAGGACATTAGTAGCAAAACTGATGAAATTTGAAAAAGGTCTATAGATTAGTTAATAGTATTATACCAATGTTGGCTTCCTGATTTTGATCATTGTACTGTGGTTTTCTAAAGTGATAGTATCTGGGGAAGCTGGGGGAAGGAGTACTCTTTTTGCAACCATTTTATATGTTTGAAAAGTTCATCAATCCTCTTAATTTGCTTTTTCTTCACAGGTAAGAGGCATCCCTTCTTAGTTCCAAGGCTGATGGCTCTATGTATGTGTCCCTAAACAAAAGGCTGGCCTCATTTCAAGCCCTCCCTGTGCAATTTTGCCAGCTATGTGACCTTATGGAAGGTTCTGGGCCAGATGACTGCTGAGACCCATTCCATTTCTTAAGATCCCAAATTCCAAACAAAGCTTCTCCCAATTCTCTTTTGCCCAATCATCTACTCTCACTCTCTCACCATGCACATCTTTGTCTCTCCTCAAGTGACCCCGAAGTCTGAATGCTCAAACTCCTCCCTCTCTCTCCTCTGATGCCACAGCAGTTCCCTTGTTTCAACCCTTGGCCTTGCAGATCTGTACCTTTCATTTCCCTAATATATTCAAGGCCTCTGGAAAGGCTTGCACTTACACTTCTTTACACCCCCACCCCTCCAATGTCTAAGACGGTGATTTACAATTGCCTGACTTGATGATTTTGTTAATTAACAGAACTGTCTGGGAATGTTTTGTCAGTTTAAACACAGTGTTCTGAGACACAGATGCTACAGTTGTGTGGCCAGTAAGCCTCCTATTATGTTTCATGGGCACAGGCTACTAATAGTAGCCAAATGTTTTATAAACTCGTGGTCATGAAGAGAAACACGTGAGAAGAGCTCCCCTTTTGACGAGCCCACTCACTTGACTGGAAAATGATGCACATCATGCCTCACCAACTTGCTCGCTGCTGCCTGGTCTAGCTGAGAGGCATGGAATTTTAAGTTCTTAAGTTATCTTCTTGCAGCTTTTGAGAAGTGGTTTGTCCTATGTGATTTCCCTGAGCATACACAGTGGGAGTCTGGGAACACCCAGCAGAGCAGTCACAGAGGAGAGAGTTTGGGGCTTGGCAGAGCTTCCCAGAGACAGGCTCTTGAGTTGACAGGCATTGAGCCTAACTGCTAGAGGGTCAGGCACATTAATCCTCCACCATAAGCCTCAATGACTTCCACATACAATGGATTGGTAACAACTTTATTTATAAATATTTTTTAAAATACTTGACAATTAAACTAAGTTACAGGATCAACTTAAGCAGTAACCAATACTCCAAAGTTCACACCTACTCCCCCACTAGTAACAGAACTATACCTTCCTTCCCTGGGTGAGGAGACAACTAACTAGTTCAAATTTTTTAAGGGTAGCAACCCATAATAACTTTCCCATTATAACAAGGGCTGTGAGACTGTCCACTGCCTGCTTTTCCATTAAAAAAATACAACAAAGCGGAAAAAAATAAGCAATTAGAAAGCCAAACATTGGTATAGATGGCCTATTTCAAGACTTCGAAAAACTCAGAAGGTTCCATATTAAATCTCTTGCCTTAAACCCAATATTCCCACATCACTGTACTATTTTACCATCATCAGTGGCAACCACTCAATGCAAAAATCCAACTTTAGAAGGCTAAAGGAGATACTCTCTTAACCCATTAGTGCCTCCAGATATGTCCCTGAAGTGCTCATGGCCTTTATCACCCACTCCTTCCCTGGACCTAACAAGGCCCAAGTACTCAGTAGATACCAGAGTGACCTCACAGCAGGAGGTGAAAGGTGAAAAGGTGGCTACTCACAGATGGAGATACAGGGTTTTTACCTGGTGGGGTACAAGACTGGTTCTGTCCTCACCCTTTCTTTTTAATAAAGTTACCAGTTAAGCCTAATCTTAATGCATAAAGCACACAAAGATTAATATAGCAAGAATAAAATGGTTAAGTATAGATATGCCTAATTCAAAAATTAAAATGGAAATAACCTTAAGAAAAGATACTCTACTTCATAATAATTAAGTTAAAACTGTAAAATACTTTTTTCCTTCCTATCAGTGGCAAAAACTTAGAAAATACATTGGTAGTGGAAAAATAAATGATACAACTTATTGCAAGGCAACTAGGCAAATTTATCAGAAAGTTTTAGAAGGTACAATCCCTGTCAATCACCCATTATACCTATAGGGAAGTAGATAATTACACTAAGATGTAGGTACAAACAGCAAAAAATTAGAAATAAAGTTATCCCGCTAAACAAGTTAAAACATGGTGCAACTATAAGATGGAAGACCATGCAAGCATTAAAAATAATTAAGTACATCTATACTGACATATAAAGATGTTAACATAAAATTAAAAACAAACTAGGTTGCAGAATAGCATGATCCCATGTTTACTTATCTGTATGAGAGAGACGGCGAGAGCTAGAATAGGAATGAGAATCTGCAAGGATACCCCACCATGTTGACAGCAGTCATTTCATGTGGTAGTGGAGTTAAGATGAGCTTTATTTTTTTCTTTATACTCTGTTGTTACTTCCTGGATTTTTGGAATGAACACATACTAGGACTTATTATTTCATAGAGGTAGATATAAACATTGAAAACAAAACTATTAGGCTCATGACGAAGGAGGCACAGATATGTTACACACACATACACACCACCCCCACAGCCCTGCACTACCTGCAAAGTGCTGTGAGAAGAGAAAGAGGGAGATGCTGCGCATGTCAGCCTCCTCTCCCCCCACCAAGTAATTTCAAATGAACAGGACTTGGCAAACAGATGCTAAAGGAAGGAGAAAAAATCTGATGACTCTAAGGTTTTGAGCCAGGGATATAAAGTTAACATTCCTTAAACCAGTCAGTCAGGAAGAGAGAGACCAATTCTAGGGCACAGTACATGAATTCTAAGTTGAAGTGTTAAGTTTGAAGTGGTGCTGGCATCTTACGCGTTGAAAGAGATGTCAGAGGTCATCTAAATCAGTAGTTTTGAAATGCTTTTGGGGCCACTGATATCCTACTCTTTATTCCTGCCTGCCACCATTTTTCAAAGTAAAATGCTTATATAGAATCCCAATATACAAATTAGGATAAAGTAAAACTAAGGAAGTAGATGAAGGGTGAAAGAGCACCTGCAACCATGGCCTACCTGCTCCTCTACAGGAACCTTTGTACATATGTGTAACATTAAGCTTAAAAGCAAAACAAACACATACACAAAACACACTTTCCCTGCTCCCTTCGCCCCCATTTCTAACCAAAACAAGAATCCCTGCTATAATTTATCTCATCAGAAGTACCTATTAAGCTTCTCTAGATCAGTAGGTAGCAAACTTTTTGTGGGTCATATGGTCTCTATCACAACTACTCAACTCTGCCACTGCAGCAGGAAAACCTGGCTTTCCTGAATGGGCATGGCTGTGTTCCAATAAGCTTTATTTACAAACTCAGGTAATGGCCAAACTGGGCCACAGTTTATTGACTCATGCACTGGGAAATATTTGGTGGGTTGAAGATAGGCCAAGGGGTATGTGAACCTAGAGTTAACTGTAGACAACTATCAAATACTCTCAATTTTCCCTCAGAAATCTAGTCTCCTATCTTGCTTCTTTTCCTTATCCTTAAGCTTTCCTTGTCACCAGAGTTCCCTTACCAAGTTCATCTTATGCCATTATGCCCATCTTCCCCAAAACACTTCCAATCTCACTCCGTCTCTGACTTTGAAACATGGCTAGTAGGAATGTTAAGTGTTGCAGCAACTCTGGAAAACCGTGTGGTATTTTCTTATAAAACTAAACATGTACTTACCACAAGACCCAAGAATTGCCCCCTTGGGCACTTGTCCCAGAGGAATATGTTCACACAAAAACTGTACAAAGGTTTACAGTAGCTTTATTTGTAATAGCCACAAACTGGAAACAGTCTAAGTGTCCTTTCAACAATGGTGTGGTTAAACACACTGTGGTACATCCATAGAATGGAATACTACTCAGCAATAAAAAGGAATTACTAATAGATACAACTACTTGCGTGGATCTCATGGGAATTAAGCTGAGTGAAAAAAAGCAAACCTCAAAAGGTTACATATTATATTATTCTATTTATAAGACGCTTTTGAAGTAAAAAAATTATACTAACAGATTAGTGGTTGCCATCAAGGGTTAAGAACAGAGGCAGAGAAGGACATGGCTATAAAAGCATAGCAACAGGGGGCGTGATGATGGAGCAGTTCTGTATCTAGATTATGGTGGTGCTACAGAGAAAACAAATAGGCTACACATGTGATAAAACTGTATAGAGCTACACACACACACATACATACCTTGTAACACTGGTGAAATGTGAGTTAGACCTGTGGACTGTACTAATGTCGAGTTCCTGGTCTTGATAAAAGTATATAGTTATATGAGATGTTACCACCAGGGAAAACTGGGTGAAAGGTACATGGGATCCCCTGTTTGCTTTTTTGCAACTTCCTGTGAATTAATAATTATTTAAAAATGAACATTTAAAACAACAAAACAACAAAAGATTTCTTCAGCTCACTCAGTGTCTTGTTAGGTTGTACACAAGGCCCTTTTCAATCTACCACAACCCCACACCTCCAGTCTCACTTCCCACCATTCCCCTCTATCTGGTTACCATTTTCTGAAAATGCCACCTTCAGGCTGTTTCATATTCCATTCCCTCTCACTCTTTGTTTGCCGAACACCTTAAAAACAAGTTCAAATGTCACTGCAAATCTACTGCTGTCTCTGTACCTGTTTCTGACAGAGGCAGTTTTTTTTTCTTGATCTTTGGTAACTATAACTTTAATTTGTAGAATAAGTATGTGCAATCCATATAGTTGTTAACTACATGGTACGAGGCAGTAACTTCTTTATCTTCTTGGTGCCCACAGAACTTCATTTATATCTTCAAGGAGCTCTATACTATATTATTTAAATACCTATTTCCTCTACTAGATTATGAACTCCTTAAGAACAGGGACAATATTTGATCCATGTGCCCGTCTATCTGCCCAAGACATGAGGGCACTAAAATGGTTTGTGGAGTTGTGGAGTTAATGGAAGTAATTAGTCCCATGGTTATCTTTTGCAAAAGACTCTCCTGCCAACTACTATGCACATGAAACTCAGCACAAGAAAACAATTTAGAGAGGAATCATCTAGTCACCTTTTTTAGAAACAATTTTGAAATGATCTATTAAGCTGAATTTTCTATGCTTCTATTCACTAGTTTACATAGCTGAGTTTATTATAATTTACATGTAACTAGTTATTATTGAGAATGCCTCAAAGAGCCAGATTTTGTATGTGGCAGGTAGGCAGGTGGGTAGGGAACAAGCTTAAATAATTTATTATTTTGTCTTTTCTTTTTCTGAGTTTCTTTATATGTACTCTCTAGCAAAAGAGTCATTTTATTGTATTTTATTAATTTTTAATTGAAGTATAGTTGACATACAGTATTATATTAGTTGCAGGTGTAAAACATTCTGATTTGACAGCTTATACATTATGAAATATATATAATTGTAGTCACCACCTATTATCATACCAGATTATTACAATATTATTGACTATATACTCTATGCTATACTTTTCATCCCCATGACTTATTTATTACTGGAAGTCTGTAACTCTTAATCCCCTTCACCTATTTCGCCCATGCTCCTACCCTATCCCATTTAGCAACCACCAGTTTGTTCTGTGTATTATGAGTCTGTTTCTTTTCATTTTGTTGCAAAAGAATCATTTAAAATAAGAGTCCTCTAAATATATGCTAATCTACATTTATTGTCTTAAATATCAGTTCATTATCAATAAGGAATCTATTAAATGACCTCAGTGAAAAAAGGAAGTTCTTAAAGTAAATTAAGATAAAGGATGTGAGATAGAATTTAAAATTAAACTGAAGAATATTGTTGGTGCCAAATATTTGATGAGAGCAATTCTATTATCACATTAATTCCTGTATTAATTTTTTTTTAAGTCTACACACACATCCATGTGTCTCTCTACTGAAGAAAATGTCTGAGTAGTCTAAGCTGAAAGATCATGCACTAAGAAAAACCTATTAATAACCTTCTGGTGTCAAAGATTACTCTAAACAAGTTTAGTACCATGAGTCACTATTAAATGGCTATGCTATGAAAAGGCTACTCCCTTCCCCCATCTTAAATATGCCAGCAAACGTATTCCTCTCATGAAATGTGAATATAACTATTCAACACTGTGAAGACATGCATTCACAGCAATGAAGGGAACCAAGCACAAGCTGAGCAAGGCAGCCATACCTTCTTTATACAGCATGCAGTGGGCAAAGAATGTGTAAATAATCATCACACACCAGATCTGTGTGGCTGTTAGCAATGAAAGAACAAATTCCACCCACCCCACTCTACGCCCATTCCTCATTTACTTAAAAATAAGGATGGTAAGATAAATCACTTTTTTTCTAAAGGTATAAGTTTTCAATTTTTTTTTGCTGCCAGGCAGGCCTTTCTCTGTTAGCTTGAGGGTGTGTGTGGGAGGAGGGGTGGGGGAGCTGAGAGCAGCCAGCCACCAATGAGGAGCAGGTGCTGGGTAGAGGTGGGGGTGTGGGCCAGAGCCCAGGCCCTGTATCTGGGAGGCCAGCGGCCTGGGATCCCAGCACTGAACCTGATCCTGGCTCAGCCCGAGAGCAGTAGCCTAATGGTTCTTAGCCTCCCATCTATAAACTGGTTCCAAGATTATGGGCCAAAGGCCCAAGAAAGAGCCCACGAATTGCAGCTGTTTTGGGCACAAATTCTTTTTAAAAGGTGGGGTATAGTTGCTCAGGGACTAATCTAATTTGTTCTATACACAATCCTTAATATGGCAATTGTGTACCATATAAAACAAGATACCAACACATTACAATTAAAGGAATAAACACTCAAATATTGTATTTATCATTCTGTCTGTAACATCACAAGAAATGAATGAGAAAATGCTCTTGGATATAATGAATAAAGCAGAAACAGGCATAATTTTACCATGGGTTTGGCAGAGCTAGGAGTGAAGTCTGTCTATAATATAATGGGTTACCTAGGAAACAATAGCTTTCTTCATGTGGACCATGAGAACCATAAGGGAAAACCATTTTACCTCAAAATAAGATGAAGGCCTATTCTCTACCTTGCAAAACATGCGTGTTTTATCCACGTGAGGATATGTCAACCAGCTAAAGCTTGTATTCATTCTGTAGGACCCAAGTGGTCACCTAGCCCACACCAATGCACACCCAGAGATAGAAACTTGCTCTCTTTCAAAGAAGCTAACTCCCACCTATTATTTTTCCTAATATAAAGATGAAACTGGACTCCCTGTTTTACTCCCCTTCACAGGTCTTAATTCTGCCTCCTACCACGATCTGGAACCTTTCTTTTCCTCATGAAAGATGACACCCTAAAAACATCAGAAGAGCTCTAAGGGCTCAAATTTTATTCTCTCTCTACTTCTTATCTCCAGTTCATTCAACTACTCTTCATGGCAGAGTTTTGAATTTCCATGCCAGCCTGGTCACTCCTCTATCAACATACTCTAATTTCTCTACATCAAGTATGGACTTGTCTACACAGAGCAGATGATCACTTTGAATTTAAATAGTGTATTTCTTTTATTGCAACCTAGGCTTTCAGTAGTCTTTCTGGGTGCTTTATTACATGTTCCTAGGGCAAATGTGGGGTTTCTAAGCCACCTCTACCTCAGTTGTACATGGGTAGCCTTTCCTTACTCTCTATTGAGTTATGATTGACATACAGCAAATCACACATATTTAAAGAATACATTTGGTAAATATGGACTTAAGTACACACTCATGAAACCACTAAGACAGTGTACATATCCATCACCACCAAACTTCCTCTCTAGTTCCCTTACTCTACCAACACCACTCTAACCCTCCACATCCCTGCGAATCCCAAAGCAACCACTGATCTGCTTTCTGTCACTCGGTTATCCATAGAGTTTTGTAAAAATATAATCACACATTATATATTCTTTAGTTTGGCTTCTTTCACTCAACATAAGCATTTTGAGATTCATTCATGTAATTGTGGATGCTGACAGTCCATTCTTTGTTATTTCTGAGTAGTACTCCATTCTATGGATATACCAACCACCACTGGTTTATTCACACACCTGCGTTACTTTTGTTTTGGACTATTACAAATTAAGTTGCTATGAACATTTATGTAAAGTCTTTGCACAGACATGTATTTCTTGTTCTCTTGGGTAAAGACCTAGGAGTGGAATGGCTAGATATAAGTATAGCTTTTTAAGAAACTGCCAAACTATTTTCCAACGTGATTCTATCATTTTATATTCCCAGAAGCAGTCCCAGTTGTTCTGCATAACCACCAATATCTGGTATAGCCAGTATTTTTTCATTTTAACCATTCTAATAGGTACGTAGTGGTATTTCATTATGGCTTTACTCTGCAATTTTCTAAAGCTTAACATATTTTCAAGTGCTTATCTGGAATCTGTATATCTTTTTTGGTGAGTGTATATTCAAGTTTCTTGCCCACTTTTTACTGGATTATTTTCTTATTGTTAAGTTTTGAGAGTTTTCTTTATATATTCTGATAGCAATCTTTTATCAGATATATATTCTGGTTGCAAAGATTTTTCTCTCTGTGGCTTATCTTTTTATTCTTTCAACAGAATAAATCTCTTTGAAAAGAACGTTTTAATGTTGGTAAATCCCAATTTATTAATTTGTTCTTGTATGGAGTATCCTTTTTCTTCTAGAAGCTTTATAATTTTAGGTTTTATATTAAGTTGTCTGATCTATTTTAACTTTTATATGCAGAATGAGGTATGGGTCCACCTTTTTTTTTCTTTCGGTGTACGTGGCTATCAAATTGTTTCAGCACCAATTGTTGAAACAACTACCCTTTCTCCATTAAACTGCATTTTCACTTCTGTAAAAAATCTTCCATACATGTGCAGATATTTTTTTGCATTCTGTTTATACATTCATCTATCTAGCTTTATGTCAATGCCACACTGTTTTGATTACTGTAGCTTTCTAATTCTTAAAATCACGTGGTGTGCAAAGGTAAACTCAAGGTGGATCAAAGACCTGAATGTAAGTCATGAAACCATAAAACTCTTAGAAAAAAACATAAGCAAAAATCTCTTGGACATAAACATGAGTGACTTCTTCATGAACATATCTCCCCAGGCAAGGGAAACAAAAGCAAAAATGAACAAGTGGGACTATATCAAGCTGAAAAGCTTCTGTACAGCAAAGGACACCATCAGTGGAACAAAAAGACATCCTACAGTATGGGAGAATATATTCATAAATGAAATATCCGATAAGGGGTTGACATCCAAAATATAGAAAGAACTCACGCACCTCAACAAACAAAAAGCAAATAGTCCAATTAAGAAATGGGCAGAGGACATGAATAGACACTTCTCTAAAGAAGAAATTCAGATGGCCTAACAGGCACATGAAAAGATGCTCCACATCGCTAATCATCAGAGAAATGCAGATTAAAACCACAATGAGATATCACCTCACACCAGTGAGGATGGCCAACATCCAAAACACAAACAACAAATGTTGGCGAGGATGTGGAGAAAAGGGAACCCTCCTACACTGCTGGTGGGAATGCAAATTAGTTCAACCATTGTGGAAAGCAGTATGGAGGTTCCTCAAAAAACTCAAAATAGAAATACCATTTGACCCAGGAATTCCACTCCTAGGAATTTACCCTAAGAATGCAACAGCCCAGTTTGAAAAAGACATATGCACCCCTATGTTTATCGCAGCACTATTTACAATAGCCAAGAAATGGAAGCAACCTAAGTGTCCATCAGTAGATGAATGGATAAAGAAGATGTGGTACATATACACAATGGAATATTATTCAGCCATAAGAAGAAAACAAATCCTACCATTTGCAACAACATGGATGGAGCTAGAGGGTATTATGCTCAGTGAAATAAGCCAAGCCGAAAAAGACAAGTATCAAATGATTTCACTCATATGTGGAGTATAAGAACAAAGAAAAAAACTGAAGGAACAAAACAGCAGCAGACTCACAGAACCCAAGAACGGACTAATAGTTACCAAAGGGAAAGGGACTGGGGAAGATGGGTGGGAAGGGAGGGATAAGAGGGAAAAAGGGGCATTACGATTAGCAGATGTAATGTTGGGGGGCATGGGGAGGGCTGTACAACTCAGAGAAGACAAGTAGTGACTCTATAGCATCTCACTATGCTGATGGACAGTGACTGTAATGGGGTTGGTGGGGGGGACTTGATGAAGGGGGTAGTTTAATAATCATAATATTGCACATGTAATTGTAGATTAATGATCCAAAATAAATTATTTTAAAAATTTTAAAAAAATCATGTGGTGTGAACCCTTCAGCTTTGTTTTTGTTTGAACTTGTTTTGATTATTCTAGGTCTTTGCATTTCTATACAATGTTTAGAACCAGCTTATTAATTTCTATAAAAAAGTCTGCTGGGACAGAAATAAATCTATAAATCAATTTGGGGAGAACTGGCATTTTAACAATATTGAGTCTTCCAATCCACAAACAAGGTGTATCTCTCATTTATTTAGGCCTTTATTATTAGAAATGTTTTGTAGCTTTTGGTGTACAGGTCTTTAACTTTTGTCAAATTATCTGTTTCATATTTTTAAATACTATTCCAAATTTATTTTTTTAAACTTCAATTTTAGGTTTTTCATTGCTACTATACAGAAATACAATTGCTCTTTGTATATTGATGTTGTAACCTGTGACCTTGCTGAACTCACATTAATTCTACTAGCTTCTTTATAGATTCCTTCAGATTTTCTATATGGATAATCATGTCATTCACAAACACAGTTTTACTTCTTCCTTTTCATGCCTTTTATTTCTTTTTCTTGTCTAACTGCAGAAGCTAGAACATCCAAGTACACAGTTGAATAGAAGTGGTCAAAGTAGATATTCCTATCTTATTCTTGCTCTTAGAGGTATTTGATTCAGCCTTTCACTATTATGTATAATGTTAGTTGCACAGTTTTTTATTAGATGTTCTTTATTTAGGTTGAGGAAGTTCTCTTCCATTACTAGGTTTGCTGAGAGTTTCTATCAGGAATGGAGGCTCGTCTCTTTTTTAGTGGGGGAGGGTTTACTGATATGTAATCTGTCAATACAATGAATTACATTGACTGAATTTTGAATGTTAAACAAGCCCTGCATTCTGGGAATAAATTCCACTTGGTATTGATGTATCCTACTGTGAAGATTCAATTTGCTAAAATTTATTTTACTTGAATTTATTTAGGACTTTTACATTTATGTTTGTAAGGGAGTAATTAAGTTTTCTTGTAACATCTTTGGTTTTGGTACTAGAATAATCTTGCCTTCACAAGTTTGAATTAAGAACTAATCTTTCCTCTTATATTTTCTGGAACAGTTTCTATAGAAATTGTGTTATATCTTCCTGAAATGCTCAGTAGAAATCTATAGTGAAACCATCTGTGCCTTGTTTTTAATTTGTGGGAAAATCATTCACTAAATTTTGAATTACGTTAATACATATAGGCCTACTAAGGTTATGTATTTTATTCTTGAGTAAGTGTAAGCAATTTCTATCTTTCCAAGAATCTCCCCGTTTCACCCGAGTTGTCAAGTTTACTGGCATAAAGTTGTTCATAGTATTCCCTTATTACCCACCCTTTAATTATCTGCAGAATCTGTAGTGATGTTAATTCTTTCATTCCAGATACTGGTAATCTGTCTTTTCTCCTTCTTTCCTGATAGTCTTAACTAGAGTTTATCAATTTTATTCATCTCAAAGAACTGGGTTTTGGTTTGTTTTTTTTCCCCCTAGTTTTCACTTAACTGATTTCTGCTTTGATTTCCTTTCTCCTTACTCTGTGTTTAATTTGCTCTTCTTCTATTTTCTTAAGGTAGAAGCTAAGACTTTCCTCTTTTCTAATACATGCATTTAGTGCTGTAAAATTTCCTCAAGTAATGCTTTAGCAACATCTCACTAATTTGGTATGTTGTGTTTTCATTTTTATTCCACTCAAGTAACTGATTTCTTCTTTGATCCATGAGCTATTTAGAAGTATGATATTTAGTGTGCAAATATTCTGAAATGTTTCCAAGGCTCTTTCTTTTACTGATGTCTGACTTAATTCCACTGTAGTCACAGAACATATGTTACATAAATTTATCCTTTTAAATATGTTGAAACTTCTTTTAAGGCCCAGATTATGGTCTAAATTTACTAAAAATGTTCCATGTGTACTTCAAAAGGATGTAGGAATGTTCTGCTATGTTGGGTGGAGTGATTTATAAATGTCCATCAGGTCAAATTGGTTGATAGTTTGTTTCATTCTGGTTTACCAGAAAATACTTGCTGATTTTATACCTACTTGTTCTATCAATTACTGAGGTGTACTGAAATCTCCAATGATAATTGTGAATTTGTTTCATCTTGTAGTTTATCAAGTTTTGCTTTATTTTGCTTTATTTTAAAGCTCTGCTATTAGATATATATACAGGATTGCTATGTCTCTTGGATTAATTAATTCCCATTTTATCATGAAATAATTTTATCCTTGATAATATTCTTCTAAAATTTATTTTTGTCTGATATTAATATAGCTATTCCTGCTTTCAACAGGTGTTAATGTGGTGTATCATTTTCTATCCTTGCACTTGTAACTTAAGTATATCATTATCATTAAAGAGCATTTCTTATAGGTGCATACAGTTAGAGCTTTTTCATCCAATCTGACAATCTCTGCCTTTTAATTGGGTGTTGAGACCATTTATATTTAATGTGATTATTGTCTTGCTATTTGTGTTCCATTTGTCCCATCTGTTCTTTAATCCCTTTTCCTCTTTCTGCCTTCTTTGAGTTTAAACAAGGATTTTCAGAGATTCTGCTTATTTTCTCCTTTGGCATCTAATCTTTCTTCTTAAGATCTTAGTACAGAGCCATTACTTTTATCTGTATTGCACTTTATGAGTTAAGGTCATGTCCTTCCTGCAACCTCTGCCCCACCACCCCTAGCTCACTGACCCTTCTTTGGTACCTGATTCAGTCACCTACAGAGTTTGCTATGTTTCCAATTTTTGTCATTCACAAACTCTGCTAATTAATCCCTTTAATTCTCTTCATATAAATCAAAATTATAAACATCGAACAGTTCAGAGTTGAAGACATTGTCCAGCAACAGATCACTGGAAAACTGCCTAGAAACTCTGAGTGATCCACTAATAAGATCCATTGGGTATAATTATTCATTCAATCATGAAAAATGTCCTCTGAGTATCTTGAATTATAGGGTAAGATAATTAATGAACACAAAACTATATGGAAGAAACTAGGGCCAACAGGATAGATCTCTTGAGAAAGATAATTTATCTCACTACATCTGTGGCTGGTAGCAAGGGAATATAACATGTAGCTACCTACCATCATAAAATCCAGAATATACCTGGCTATGATACCTCTTAATAGCCACAAACTCAACATACAAACTGTTACAATACTCAGTAATACCTGTTTTATACTTACAGTAAGACTTAAAAGTTCAGAAGAGTCACAAGGCAACAGTACTTTGTGCTAACTCTATATTCCTTTTCAATAAATACAACTAATTATTGAGCTCTGTCTTTGGAAGGCTTATATTCCAACGTGGGAAGAAATAGTAAACAAATATTATTAAGTATATTAAAGATGTTTAGTGCTCTACAGTTAAATAGAGCAGGATCAGAGGGAACAGGAATGCCAGAGGGCAGGGATACATTTTATAGGTTGGGTGAAAAGCGGCACTTCAGCAGACTTAAAGATGATAAGGGAGTAAGCAAAGCAGAGAGCTGGGGGAAAACATTCTAGGCAAAGTGACCAGCCAAATGCAAAGTCCTAAAGGCAGGAGTATGACTGGAGTATATGAGGAGAGGAAGCCAAAATGGAGGGAGTATTAGAAGGGACAGTTAAAGTCATGGGTCTGACTGTCCACGGCAGAGGTCGGCATTTAATTTTCTGTAAGAGGGCAGACTGTAAATATTTTAAGCTTTGCAAGCCACATAAGATCTCTGTTACATATTCTTCTTTGTTTTTTTTTTTAAATCAAATCAACACTTTAAAAATGTAAAAACCATTCTTAGCTCATTAGCCTTACAAAAACAGGCCTAGGCAGGATTTGGCCTGTAAAAGTTATTCTAGACCCTTGAAAGGACTTTGGCTTTTACTCTAAGGGAAATATTATTTGACTCATTTTGAAAGAATCGCCATGGCTGTAGGGAGGAAAGGAAGACCAATTATTAGGACACTGCAGTAATCCAGAGCAGAGATAATGGTAGCTCAGACAACGGTGGTAACCAGGAAAATAAGGAGAAGCGGTTACATTCTGGCTTTTACATTTTTCCCTCCTCTCCAGATAAAGTGGATGGATTTGCTCATGAATTGGATTTGCGAAGTGTGAAAGGAATCATGGATGACTCAATACTTTTGGCCTGAACAACCAGAAGAGAGCTTTATTAATCATGATTGGGTAGACTGCGAGTGGATGTGTAAAGTGTGTTTTGTTTCAAAATAAAGTAGAATTCATATTCCTCAAGTCCCACCAAAACTTTCTAGCTATTTTATTTATTCTTCCAGAACTTCAGAATCATTTTTTGTAAAGTTACAAAAAGATCTGCTGTGATTTAATGGAACTGCTCTAAGTGTAAAAATTAATTTGTGAAGAAATGGCTTCTTAACTATCTTCCTATTCTATATATAAACATGGACCAGATATTTTTTGCCTCTGAATAAAGTTTTACAGTTTTCTTCCTATAAGTTCTCCATACTTCCTGACGAAAGTATTCCCAGACATCTTACACTTTTTTGTTGCTCCTGTAAATATTTTTTAAAAAGTTATAATTATTAGATAGTTTTGACTGGATTTTAGGGAAAATATGAAATTTCTGTTAAAGTACTTTTGCACTGATTCTCTTATGTTTTGTAAAGATATATAACTATTTCAACAATGTGATTTTTTTCCAGTATATATTTGCAACGGCTATATTTTTTATATCTAAACCATTCCTTTATGCATTGGCTAGAATTTCTAAAACACAAGTCATATGTGGGGGGGACATGATGAAGTGGGGAGTTTAGTAACCATAATGTTGCACATGTAATTGTAGATTAATGATACCAAAAAAAACCACTAAAAAAACACAAGCCATATAGCAAGTACTCTGGTTTTAATGGGGCTACCTTCAAGTTTTCAGTCTTAAGTATGATGTCAAAATTGTTTTACATAGTTTTTAATTTAGTGATTATGTTTTCATCTCCTGTTTTCAAGTCTCTTCACTGTCTTCAGGTCTCAGGTCCCTCTTTGCCATATGCATTAGTTGCTAATTTCTTCTGAATCTTCATAAGAAAACGAATCAGAAATTTTGGGGTTTTCCTCCCTATTTCTATTTCAGAGTAAGTGATTTGCATGGATTGCTCTTCAGAGCTGTCTATCCCTTTCTTTTGAAATGAAATTCATTTTTCATAAATTCAACTATCTTTCTTTGCTGTTTGTCCTAATTGCAGGTGTATTTTTGTAGGTTTAGAGCAGTTTTCAACCTTGGTGTTACTGACATTTTGGGCCAGATAATTCTTTGTTGTGGGGGCTGTCTCATGCTTAGCAGCATCTTTGGACTCTACTAACTAGATGACAGTAGAGCTAGCTGCCGTTATACAACCAATACTCCGTTGTGGTATACAGCCAACAATGTTTCAAGACACTGTCAAATGCTCCAGTGGAGGGCAAAATTGCCCCCAACTGAAAACCAATGATTTAGTCAAGTAGATGGTATGGATTCTAACAGAGATTAAAATTGCTTTCTGTCATTACAGAGTCATCTCCAATGCCACCTCCTCAATGAGACTTCTCCGTATTACCTATCTACATTAGGCCTCCCCCTACCCACACATATACTATCACAGTGGATTTCAATATGTAGACCCTTTCAAGGGGTCCATGAAGTCAAAACTGTTTTCATATCAATACTAACACATGCTTTGCCTTTTTCCACTGTACTGTCATTTGCACTGATGGTGCTGACCCCTTAGCCCGAGTCAAGGCAGTGTCAACAGACTATACTAGCCATCATGGTAGTCTTCATCACCATTTACTCCATTAAAAAAAAAAAAAGCAGTTTCACTTATGAATGTCATGAGGAAACAGAAAAAGATACCCATTTTATTAAATTATGACCTGTGTGCACACACACATCTGTTTTCTGCCCTTACTGAGATTCGACTGGGGGTCTCAAGGAAAAGTAATTGTATGACTATTTGAGCTATGTGCTGAATAAGCTGTTTTTTTTTTATGGAACATCATTTTTACTTGAAAGAAAAGTTGACACATTATCAGCCTTGGATATTTGGAAGACATTTTCTTGAAAATGAATAAAGTGGACCTGTCACTTTAAGGAAAACAACCAACAGTTTTGTTGCCAAATTTGAATTTTGAAATTTGAATACAACATGAGTAAGTCTGATCTCTTCCCAATTCTTAGACCTTTCTGATGACATCAGTGGTGATATTTTAAAATGTGAATTTTTGATAATGTATATGTCAACATTTGGTAGATGTGTATAAGTCAGTGATCCAATACGTTCTAAATGATCAATGCATGTTAAAAATCATGCATTAATAAGTGATCTTTTCAAAGTGCAGAGCATGAAAAGTTCACTCATAGAGTCTATCACAACCAAAATTATTAACTGTCAAATTTTGGTGTGGTGTCAAAAAATATTCAAAATTATCTAAAAGGCTATTAAAATATTCCTCCCCTTTCCAACTATACATCTATATGAGGCCATATTTTCTTTACATAGTTCAACCAAAATAACAAATGACAGCAGACTGAAAGGGAACAATGTGAGAATACAGCTATCTTCTGCTAAGTCAGACATTTTTAAAAGAAGTCTTTTCATACTACTAGTATTCATCTACTTTTCTTACTATAGGTATACAAGAAGTTTTCTAGTATTTCCATGGAAGATCTAAAGTAAAGTTGATTATAAACAAACTTACTAATTATAGACTGCTTTATGACAGAAAGATAGTACTAACGCAATAGCCTGTAATTACAAATCTTAATCCATGACTTTGGACTACTTTTTCCTTGTCAGAACACAGGTACACTACAGAGTCTTAGATTTAAAAAGATGGTAGCAGTTAAGCAATCTAATCTTCAACCCAAAACAGCAAACAACCTCCTTAAATAAAAGCTAGGGTGAAAAAATGATGTTCCAATCAAACACTCATTGAATAAATACCAGGCATCCAGTGTCTCAGAGTCAGGTACTAGGGAGATCACAGGTGGGCTAAAAATGACCCATTGATCAAAGAGCTCATGAGCTAGTAAAGGAGCCAAAAATATAACACAAATAAAATCATGTTGAAGATGCCAGGAGTCCTGGCATTTGCAAAGGAGATGGCCAATGGGTAGGGATTTATTCGGGGGCGGCAGGAGAGGAGTATTCTGGAAAGCCAACTAGGAAAAGAAAGGTATACGGTAATTCTGAAAGATGAATGCGGCTGGGGTGGAAATGGGATGGGGAGAAAGACAAAGGCATTAAAAACAGGATAGCTGGTTATTTGCTTTAGTTGCTTTAAATGAACAGCTGCAAGCTGAGATTGCTAGGGCATACACAGTAAGGGAGAGAGGGGTTCAAATTTATCTAGAGAAGCAGAGACCAGGTCACAAAGGGTCTTGTGTGCCATGTGAAGAGACTGCACTCAAGGTTTAAAGCAGGCAATATATTCTAGAAAGAGCATGAAGGAGGCTATGGCTAATGTCCATAAGGATCTTTGTAAAGTAGGAATGGAAGTCATGGTCAATTCATACACCCCTTAGGAAGGAGGGATTCATACTACTTACTGAAAGATGCTGGAGAGGAGGGGGAAGAAGGGTTGGGATTAAGGTCAGGTTTTGGACTGTGGTGACTGGGTAGAGGGAGATACTCGTCATGGGTACAGGGAACATAGAAAACCAGGAGACGTTATCTCCCCAGGAAGACTATCAGTGGAAACACTGATTTCAGGAATCAGGTAAACCACTTCAACAATGAAAAAAAAAAAACACCCAAAATTTAAATAAACTTGAAAACTTCAAATGAAAAAAGTTAGAAGTTTGTTTGTTAGATGACAGTACAGAAGAAAATGTGGTTAAGGTGCAGCAAATACCACTTTAGGACTGTACTTTAAGAACTCAAATCCAAATTGGGATTTGATTAATGTATTTAAAAAAATTACTTCATAATTTGCCTTACATTTGCTCCTAATCAAAAGACTAAAATATAAAATAAAGCCAAATACATACTTTTTCTGCTTTTTTGTCAGAAATGTCTTGCTTTTCCAGAACGGCCATGCTCTCCTTCAGGTTCTTCACAATGTCTGCTGGAGATTTGTGAGACTTCCCAAAAGGGAACGGCATGGCGGCAGCGACAGGCACCTCACTGCACTCTGCCTGCTTTACCTGGGGACACAACACAAGGCACCACTGAGAAGCAGGGTCATTAGAGGACATACTGTCTAAATCCTAACCTGTAAAGAAAATTAGTGTTTGAGAAAGTCATTTTATGTGACTTTTTAAATCAGGAGGGATTGGGAAACCCACAAATATATGAATGAGAGCGATGAAAATACAGAGCTATCTCAGAATTACAGAACACTTTGTACTTTTCACAGCATCTTTTTTATCACCTGCTTTCCTAACCACCCATTTGAGGAGGGACATGTTGGTGCTGATGATGTAGGGCAACCAGTATTGCCAGGCCACATGCTCAGCACTTTAATTCATCATCTCATGGGATCTTTTCAAACAATTCCCTGAGGGACATTATTATTCCCATTTATAAGTGGTTTAACAAGGTTAATAAACTGGCTCAAAGTACCAAGAGGTAAAACCAGCTCAAGCTCAGGTCTTTCTTGATCCAAAGTGTCCTTAATCACAACTGAGGCATAAGTTAGGTAAGGAGCTTAGCCCAAAAGCACCAGCACACATCACTAGCACTATCTTGGTCTCTTTAGAGGCTCCGGTCCTCGTGCTGCTTCCTCCCACATCCCGGACGGGCACACACCTTCTCAGCACACCCATTCTCCTTTTCAGTCAGTTATGGGGTCTCCAAGCTGGAGAGAACCTTGGATGGAGCCTTGGCCCGATCTCCCAGCAGATCCTCAAATCCCTTAAGTGACAGTTTCAACATTTGGATATGACTGCCTCCTATGAAGGAACTCACTGGATAAAACCCTGGGGATAATGAACTTCTAGAAGTTCTTAATTTTCTTGAGGGGAGTAGAAAGCAACATTTCAACCACATAAGCCACAATATTATATCATGCATAAGGAGAAAGGACATCAACTATTCCAAGAAGTCCCAATGAAAAACAAAGTACACAAGATAAACAATGGAAATAACTTGGGAACATGTCAGAAGTTACAATTTCTTTCACTAAATAAACTAAAAGAAGTTATACTCATAGGCATTAAACAGCTTCAGACACCAAATATAACACTTTTGAGAAGATCACTTAAATAAGTGATGTTCAAACTGGGAGTTCCAAACTCCCCTGGTGCTCACCACCCATCTCCACCAAAACAGGGAGGGGTAGGTCTCAGATACCCCAACCCTACTTTGTTTTTTCCACCTGTGCCAACATAAAACATCTCCGTTGCACAGCATCATAACAATTCTTTTGAACTTTGCCTAAGACTTTATTTGAAAAGAGTATATGAGTTTTTTCTCTAAAGTTTGAGATACAGTGACCTGCTTATCTCTTTATAAACAAACATTTAGGGAAAGAGCATGCAAATGAACACTAATGTGAAAGCTACAATTAAATCAAGAACAGGTAATGTTAGTGCTTGACATGTTTTGACATGATCTGTTCTGATCAATCTCTATGCCCAAATATTATATATATACATATCACCTTCTGTCACCTTGCAAATCCTTTTTTGATCAAATTAAAACCTTACTTAACCAAAGGGAAATGTCCTCATACACAGGTTCTTAAATTCAAAGGCACATAAATTTACTTCTAAATATCTTTTCCATTACAAGTTGGGATCAAATATAGGTAAGTTACTCCCAGGTGGCTGTTATATTATCTCTCTGATTACCTGGCTAGATGGGACACAATTCCTGTATCATTCTTTTTCATTACTTTTCTCTTTTTAACCTTTTCTTAAAGGGAGGTGGGCAGTAATGCAGGTTGCATTTCCATAAACACAGTGGATTCACACTCACAATAAATCCTCTGAAAATACAATCTCTCCTAGTTGTACTCTGCAAATAATAGCTGTGATGCTACAAGTAAATGCTGGGTGGAGGGTGGGAATGTTTAATGGTATTTTGCAGGAAGTGTTATGGTGCTATGCAACAGAGATATTTTCAGCTCTGGCTCAATGGTGGAAGAAGTGACTTTCTAGGGCAAAGGGTTTTAAAAAGTCCTACCACACACCAAATACTGGTCATAGAAGAAAGAGTACAGCTGCTAGAGAGAATACATAGATAAAAAGGCTTCTGTGACAGAAAGGGGAGGCATGATACAATCATTCCTCTTAATTAATACACTAGGCAGCAAAGAGTTTGCAGAAAATGCAAATGAAAAAGCCTGTACTTTGAGGAAATACAGATAGTAACAAGTACCCTAAACAAGCAGGGTTCATCCCCAGGATTCATCACAGTGGTGAAATTATTTATGACATCTTCATGTTTTCTCTCTCTGCCTTCCTCCTTTTCTCACTTACACACACACTATAGATTCTTTGATGATGTATTACTTAAAAAACAGAGTTAAAGCATATTGAGTATAAAAATAAGAACTATATAAATGACTTTATTATAAAACATAAATAACAAAAGAACTAGATAGTTCTTAAATCATGACTGCAGTAATTTTACAAAATCTTTCTTTCATTTGTGTCCTCAGATTCACCAGTTCTTACACAACTGTCCAAGATTCTAGGGGGGGAAGGGGGCAAGGAAAAAAATACCCCTTAAAACTCTACATTTGAATTTGTTTATGTCTAAGCCTGCATGTATTAAGCTTAAGTATACTAATATTGTGTGCCACTCAGTGATCCAACTTTTTAAATAATTAATTGAAAACAGATAAGTTTAAAATTTATGAATGATTCTTACCTAGACAATGCATGTACCTAGGACACTGCTAAAAGGCTAAGAGTAATGCTTTAGTAAGCAATGTTTTCAAAAAGCACAGAGCTACTAAGTATTCATTGTGTTACTGAATTTACGAGTAGAATACAGAAAACAACTGTAGCTATTGAGGCAAATGTTACAAGTACTATGGTGAAATCATGGATGTGTCATATAAGTATGCTCACTAAAGATGCAGAGAAAGATACCAAAACAATTGGTCAAAGAGCTGAAATGGGACACCTCTGGGGAGCAGAAAAAGGGCAGAGGACTGGTATTTCTTCTTACAAGCCCTTTTTGTAACAATTTGCCTCCTTCAATTATACACATGTTGAATTTTGATAAACATAAAAACTAAGTTTAAAGAAATCAATGGATAATATAAAACAATCTATCTTTAATACATAGAAACTACTATTCATAAAACATTTGCATGGAAGGCTGAATGACAGAGAAAAGTATAAGGCTGCCACATATACTAATCCAACTAATCCTGAAAGTTAAACAGAGCCAATATAACCAGTTGTGTTTTTCAAACTTTGATCATGATCTGTAATTAAGAAACTATTTAATATAGTGCACACACACAAAGCTAAAACTGATATTTCTTATTTAAAAAAAATACTGATGGCTAAACAGATTTCATGAATCAAATTAATTTTACTGATAATAAAGAGGAAATGAAGATTTGGAATCCACACATTTTTGTTTATAAAGACTTGAGCCTCATGCTTCAACTCTTCCATCAGTCTCCTAACATCAATCCTTAATCACAAGAAATAGAAGTTAATCCCTTCATAGAACAACACATCACTTCCCAACAACGCTTGAATGATAGCAAGCACTGTGAGCAGACTGCAGCCCACACTGCTTTCTCCCAGGAGGGAGGCAGTGCCTTCAAAAGGGTCTGGTCCACTATCAAGCAGTACTATTCAAAGTGCTCTGTGACCCTGAAGGATGTGAAACACGCAGACACATGTCTTGAGTTTTGGAACTGATAATCCCAAGAGTAGAGAGATGCCCAAGCTGGAAGTAACAATGGTTACACAAGGGTTAAGATGGTTAAAAGACACCATTCACCGTAACCATCAGCCTACCTTTCTCACTTTCCCCTTTACTCCTTTATCTGCAGTAGTATTTCATTATAAGCATTTGAGGGAATTTTACGAAAAATAACAAGTCCACTGATGAAAGTCCTTCAATAACTTTACACTGCCCTTATTTAAAAAAAACCCAAATTCCTTACATGGTCCTCTAGACTCTTCCCATCTCCAAGTTGTAGCCCAGCCCTCTAGCCTTTATCAGAGGTCCACTGACAGTGATGTCCTTTCTACTCCTTGAATATGCCAACTACTACATTTACAAATATGGTAAAATCTTAATTTTTAAATCTAGATGTTGGGTGTATAGGTTGTCATTGTTACTCAACTTTTCTGTATGTTCAAACTTTTTCTTAATAGTGTTTTAAAACTGCTTAAACTATGTTTTGGACACAACTACAGTTCATGAAGGAAATGGACAAAAGCACATATAACTCAAAAAATTCATTTAGGTTTCAAATACATTCATTCTTCCCAACCCCCATTCCTTCAAAAAAAAAAATTCCTCATTCATAATAAATTTCAGCAGGGTTCTTTGGGCTGAGCAAAAATGATTACTGTAACTGGGACAAAGTCAGTCACTGTTAGGATTCTAAGCTTGCTCCTGATGATCAACTGTGGTATGTTTGAATTCCCAAGATTAAAAAAAAAAAGTCTTGGAGTAGAAACTTAACTTGAAAATTTGAGGGGAGGGGGAAGAGGTGGGGGATAATTTAACATACTACTTTTACATTAACATTTATGGAATTGTATGCTAAATCTGCATGAACATGCAGCAAGGCACACCCATTAGCTTTCTTGCATTGTTCTCCCCTAGATGTTTTCCTCTCTCTCTCCAAATACTCTCTTTCTGCATTTAACTCAATGACTCATCTTTACTCCAGTGTTGATGTCTTCAAGTTTCCACCCTTGGCTGTCTTCTTACCCCACATTCTCTGAGTGATCTCATCTACCCATGGTTTCAACACCTGAACTCTATCTTCTGTTTCAAACAATTAGCTTACATTTCCAACTCCTGTTCCCTGTAAGGTATCTTCCAGGCAACTCAAACCTCATCTCCAAGTCCTGCTTCTTCTAAGTTTCCCTCCACAGTGAGTGACTGGACACCCAATCATAAAACATGGTCATCATACCAGACTCTACTTGTTAACTCTTCCATATATAACCAGTTCACAATTTCAGTCAGTTCTATTTTTTAAACCTCTCTATCCCTACAGATGTAAGTGTAGACCTTCACTATTCTCCACATAGGGCAGTGGTTGTCAATGAGGGCAATATTACCCCTAGGGGGTGTGTTTTGGGAAATTTGGTTGTCACAATGACTGGGACATTTACTGACCACTGAAATCATAAAAATAAAAAAATATAAAAACATTGTTTTGTTGTGTTGTTGTTTACATAAGCATAGCATTTGACTAGCTTCTATATCCTTGGGGGTTTGGGCTGGGGGTCAGAATAATGAAGTCTTTCTATCTACCCCTGTAGCTATATCCATTACTGAGAGTTTAACTTCTAGCTTTTAAGTAATGGTTACACTGTTCACTATGCAAAATTCAAACTTAAAGGACCACACAAGGGAAAGAGCGAAAATCACCTGCAAGGCCTATAGAAAATCAGTTGGTATTAACAGTTGGGTATATGTCCTCCTGTTTATTACTTGCTCTGTATTTGTGGTCTTTTGCACTGGAGTCTACTCTCTTCTCCAAAACATCATCAGATGGAGACCAGATGACACTAGAAATGGTCACTTCTATCTTACAAAGTGCAAAAACCTCAAATCACATTAATACTCTCAAAAGCACAACACTCCACCCCAACAAAATGCTGCAGAACATACAAGACACCTATTGGGAAAATAAAAGTCTGACACTACTAAATTCAGTTCTGTTAGGTACTGCTCTTTTTAGGCAATCTGATTGCTTCTGGCTTGTGCAACACATTCTTAATTCTGTAACTCTATTCACCCACGTACTTAATGCTGAAAAACAGTCAGATGGTCCATAAGCCACTAGTTGGGATAGTCATTCATTCAAATACCAACTCTACACTCACTATATGCCACAAATTTGACACATCAAGAGTGCCTGCTCTCAAGAAGACAACATTCTGGTGTGTATGATGGGGGTGTATGTGTTCAGAGACAATGAAAAGCTGCTGAATGACAACACATTCCCAGATGGTTGAGTTCACAGTACTCTAAACTAATATGTTAGATCTGATTCATAAACTTGGTGGTCAAATGCAAAAATGGCAAACAAAAACCCCATACACAGTAAGATTGTTGCACATAGGACTATTGAGGTACTTAATTAAGCAGTCACGGAAAGTGTGAAATGTGATACCCACCTGAACCCATTTTTCAGATAGTGGCTCTGCAACCTAATTCCCTGCTTCTAGGGTTAATGTTACTTAATTCAAATAAATTCTGAGTATCCACAATATGCCAGATAATGTATATGTGCTAGACTATTAATATAGTAGTGCAGGGCAATTACATAATGCACAGTAGTTAATTATATGGGTTTTAAAGATAACCTGAGTTCAAATCTTGAATTTACCATGTCTTAGCAGAGGTAGCCTTTTCTAGGCCCCCTTTCCTCATCTCTAAAACAGGAAAAACGATAGCTACCTTAGAACTTGGTATAAGAACTATATGTGTTTGAAGTGCTTAGCACAACATCTGCATATGCTAGTATCTGAATAAATAGTAGTAAAGAGCAGTTATGTGGGACTTTCTTCTAAAATCTGAATTGTGACTATTATTTCCATGACCAAATGACTTAAAAAAAAAGGTATCTACAGACTGGATAGCAATTAAAATGAGTGATCTTATCATTTTTAAACCTGAATCAAAAAGGTTTAGCTTTTGGATGGATATGATACATGCCCTTCTTAGCTAAGATGCAATGACTTAGCTCCATTAAAGGCATGAGTACCTTTAAGAAGCAGTTGACCTTTGGTTAACTATTAAAGCTACCAAATACATAGTTCTTCATTAACTATGTCAAACGAAAAATTAAGTGTTCAAGAGCATTTAAGACTTTGGAGTGCATTTCACAAATAATATATCTTGACCAGACAGACTTTCAGGGGCCAGATGTTTTAACACCTGAAACTCTGCAGGTGTCAAAATGACATTCTTTTGTAGCCTAGATGGTAAACCAGATGGCTGTAGTGGTGGTAACAGTAGTAGTGTTTAATAAATGTAAGATCTCTCTTCTTACTATACTTTACAGTTCACAAAGCACTGTCACTTTCCTATTCAATTCCTCCCGATGACTTACCATTTTACTCAGAATAAATCCAAACTCCTGACCAAGGGCAAACAAGGACCCTTGCAATCTACTCCTCTCTATTCTCATCTCTTACACTCTAGGTTTGAGCCACACTTTCTGGCTCAGTGTTCCTGGGCCAGGCCAAAGTACAACTCCCCATAATGTTTGTGGAACAACTTTAAGCTCAAATCACCGTGGCTTGCTCTCATTTTACTCACACTTTCACTACTATGACATCCTATCAATAGGGCCTTCCCTGGCTGCTGTTTCCAAAATAGCACCTCTCCCTAACTCTCATCTTCCGGTTCCATTGCTCTTCCAGAACTTACCACCACAACCTGACATATGGTTATCTGTTCCCTTCTCTATTAATGTTAATCCCATGAAAACAAGGACTTCATTGGTTTCACTCATTCATTACTGTATACCCAGAAACTGGAATCATGCCAGGCACATACTTGTAGAGTATTTGTAGAATGAATGAACTATTTCTTTGATCCTCAAGGAAATAATAAGATTGTTTTGATCCTTCATTCCTAAAAGAAGATTTATTTTTTCTGCTCTATAGAGTAAACTAAGGGTCAAAAATACCGATAATTTGTTCAAATACTATGAAGCTAGTAAAATGGAAGAGCTGGGACTTCAAACAAGGTTTTCCTCCAACTCTTAATGCATTTCTATCAGGTTATTCTAGTATCTTCCATATTACAAGGAATATGTATATTATATATCAGTAGCCTTAAAATATTTCTTTTCTCTAAGATTTATGTACCAAGATGGCAACTGAATTGTTATTTAAAACAGTGGAAAAAGAGGAGAACAACAAAAATCTTCAGAAAATATAACTGAACATTTCAAGTCATTTAAAATCAATATTTCTAAAGATTTCTAATATGAAAAATGCCCAAATTACTCTTGACTGAAAACACACTTTAGATACAAAGGTATATATTTTTTAAGTAACCCCATGTATGATCTCTATCTGCAGACATAAGCTGGACAAGGAGAAAAAAATATCAAAGGTTAGTAACAGGTAGTAAGAATGCGAGTTGCACACTAAATTTGTCTGAAGGCTACATATTTACAGTGAGCATGTAACAACTGTTTTTTCCTCATTATAAAAGTGCTATTTAAAAAAATTAATACAAGATTATTTCCAGTTAAAGGAACCAGGGTTCTATAAAAGAGCAGGAAATACACAAGATGAGCCTGGACGGATGGACACGTTGCCTCAGAGAGCCAAGATGAATGGGGTCACGCCAAAAAAGGAAAATGATCACAATGAATTGACTTCAAATTAAACATCTGCATATATTATATTATATATACAACAGTATTAAGTATACATAATATAGTTAATCTAAGTAAAACATTAAAATCCATGAAAATTATAATACTAAAAAAGTAAATTTATTGGTCACTTTGGAATTTGTGAGAGCAACTCAATACCCCAAAAACTGGTAAATAAAAAGGGAACAGCACATTTATCCTGTCTTTTCTGTATAGCCTGTATTTGAGGGTAACCAAGTAGGTGACAAGAAAGCTCTTTACAGATGATTCACAAAACTAGTAACTATACAAAAATAGAAAATTATCGTTTTGTAATCCTTGATGAAATAATGGATCTAGGCAACACTCATCAAAGGCCATTAAAATCACAGGTGACAACTTGGAACACACTGATCTATTACTAAAAACAGGACAACCAGACATCAGCGTGTCTCATGATACACTGCAATAGGAAGTAGAAAGCTCCATCTACAAAACTACTTGATCTCCTTTCTCCTACTTAAAAAAAAAATCTGAATTTAATCAAGCTCCTAGATCTTCTAGGTCTAGAAGAAACACAGGGGGTGGAGGAACAAATTAAACATCATAAGGAAACAGTAAAACAAGTCTACAACAGATTAATTAGTACAAGGGGCGGGGGGCAGTGGGTAATGTTAAATAATAAAAGAGACTCACACGACAAGTCAAATATACAGACCTTCTTTTGACCCTGCTTCAAATAAACCAACTATAATAAAGATATACTGGCAATCAGAAATTATATACTGGGTATGATAATTAGGGAATTACCGTTATTTTTAGAATATAGCAGATATGCTAAAAATGTCCTTATCAGTTGGACACACATAAGGACATTTGGGAAGTATGAGGGATTTGGGATTTGCTTTAAAATACTCCAATACCATCCCTCCCTAAGATTAAGGTGGGGAGATAGATGAAACAAGGTTAGCAGAGTATTAGTAACTGTTGACCCTGGAAATTCATTATACTAAAGGCCATTTGCATATTCTTGAACATTCTTGTAATCTTAAAAAAATTAGTTAAGGGAAAAATGTCTATTCTGAAGAATTTGTATGTTTCTTTTAATTAGTCTGTCCATTGTGCTTTCTTTTTTTCTTCCTTATTTGCCAACAGCTACCTTAACTTGTGTTTCTGACATTAAAAATAACCCTTTTTCCTCTATAGTCTCACAGCTCTTTTAACTGTTCCAATCTACATGTGTTTTCATTTGCTTCAGCCGCAATTCAATAAATAAAACTTATTTGTTCATGGCATATGAGAAAGAGTATCTCTAAAGAAATAGGAATATGGGCAATGCTTTCAGCAGCTGACTGAGCCCCTGCCTGAAATTATTCTTGGAAAACTATAGCAATTGCCAACATACTACTACCCTTTTTTAAAATAATTTATTTTGGTATCATTAATCTACAATTACATGTGCAATATTATGGTCATTAAACTACCCCTTCATCAGGTCCCCCCCACCAACCCCATTACAGTCACTGTCCATCAGCATAGTGAGATGCTATAGAATCACTACTTGTCTTCTCTGAGTTGTACTGCCCTCCCCGTGCCCCCCCAACATTACATCTGCTAATCGTAATGCCCCTTTTTCCCTCTTATCCCTCCCTTCCCGCCCATTTTCCCCAGTCCCTTTCCCTTTGGTAACTATTAGTCCGTTCTTGGGTTCTGTGAGTCTGCTGCTGTTTTGTTCCTTCAGTATTTTTTTCTTTGTTCTTATACTCCACATATGAGTGAAATCATTTGATACTTGTCTTTTTCGGCTTGGCTTATTTCACTGAGCATAATACCCTCTAGCTCCATCCATGTTGTTGCAAATGGTAGGATTTGTTTTCTTCTTATGGCTGAATAATATTCCATTGTGTATATGTACCACATCTTCTTTATCCATTCATCTACTGATGGACACTTAGGTTGCTTCCATTTCTTGGCTATTGTTAATAGTGCTGCGATAAACATAGGGGTGCATATGTCTTTTTCAAACTGGGCTGCTGCAGTCTTACAGTAAATTCCTAGGAGTGGAATTCCTGGGTCAAATGGTATTTCTATTTTGAGTTTTTTGAGGAACCTCCATACTGCTTTCCACAATGGTTGAACTAATTTGCATTCCCACCAGCAGTGTAGGAGGGTTCCCTTTTCTCCACATCCTCGCCAACATTTGTTGTTGTTTGTGTTTTGGATGTTGGCCATCCTCACTGGTGTGAGGTGATATCTCATTGTGGTTTTAATCTGCATTTCTCTGATGATTAGCGATGTGGAGCATCTTTTCATGTGCCTGTTGGCCATCTGAATTTCTTCTTTAGAGAAGTGTCTATTCATGTCCTCTGCCCATTTCCTAATTGGACTATTTGCTTTTTGTTTGTTGAGGTGCGTGAGTTCTTTCTATATTTTGGATGTCAACCCCTTATCGGATATTTCATTTATGAATATATTCTCCCATACTGTAGGATGTCTTTTTGTTCTACTGATGGTGTCCTTTGCTGTACAGAAGCTTTTCAGCTTGATATAGTCCCACTTGTTCATTTTTGCTTTTGTTTCCCTTGCCCGGGGAGATATGTTCATGAAGAAGTTGCTCATGTTTATGTCCAAGAGATTTTTGCCTATGTTTTTTTCTAAGAGTTTTATGGTTTCATGACTTACATTCAGGTCTTTGATCCATTTTGAGTTTACTTTTGTGTATGGGTTAGACAGTAGTCCAGTTTCATTCTCTTACATGTAGCTGTCCAGTTTTTCCAACACCAGCTGCTGAAGAGGCTGTCATCTCCCCATTGTATATCCAAGCTCCTTTATCAAATATTAATTGACTGTATATGTTTGGGTTAATGTTTGGATTTTCTATTCTGTTCCACTGGTCTGTGGGTCTGTTTTGTGCCAATACCAAATTGTCTTGATTACTGTGGCTTTGTAGTAGAGCTTGAAGTCAGGGAGCGTAATTCCCGTTTTATTCCTCCTTCTCAGGATTGCTTTGGCTATTCGGGGTCTTTTGTGGTTCCATATGAATTTTAGAATTATTTGTTCCAGTTCATTGAAGAAAGCTGTTGGTAGTCTGATAGGGATTGCATTGAATCTGTAGATTGCTTTAGGTAGTATAGCCATTTTG
>JAVSCE010010028.1:0-61508 GCA_032199065.1 Smutsia gigantea
TAACTGGTGCAACCAAGGGCCTTCAGAGGTGGGAATGGTGAGAGCCAGAGACCCCTCTTTCATTTGGAAAGGAGGGGGAGAGGAAATGATGGATGAGGTATAGATTAACAAATTTGGCGGCAGGAGGTTTTAAGAGTTCTCATCTTTTTTTTCTGTAACAGTGCAAAATCAGTCACTGCTCATGGAGAGGAAGGTGGCCAAGGAGGAATACTGGCGAACACTGTTGGCTGTCCCCATGTTGTTCTAAATCCTCATTTGCCCTGCAGCTTTCCCTCTAGAGGTTGAAAATGCTTGCGTTATCAGACACATTTGCAACAAGGTAACATAAGCAAAATTTTGCTGGGGTTTCTTGAACAGCTCTTACTTTCCTAGGAAAGGAGTTGGCCATGGCTGAGGCTCCAGTTCCTTTCTTCCTAACTTGACCCCAGGTGTCATTCCTAGAGCTGGGACATCTCTCTTACATATCTGGGAATATAAACATGAGGGAAAGGCCAAAAGAAGGGCAGAGACCACACCCAGAGCACTCATTGTCCAGCGGCTGATTGACAGCCAGCAGCAACTTGCCCTCCAGATTTCTGGTTGCAGCCTTATGTGCTTAAGCCACCAAGGGTTTGGAAACATTCCTCACACAGGAAGGTTTAAGGACAATGCTGAACTTCTAATCTAGTCTCTGAAGAGAGTGGGGGAGAGGTAAAGAGAGAATATGAGATTATAAATAAAATTATAGATAAAATTGAATGCCCAGATGAAATGAGATTCATAAAAAAATACCAATTTCATTTGGGAGTATTTACTATCTGTAGAAATTTATCAACCTAATGGGGGTGCTAATATCATGCTAATTTTTATCAAGGTTAACCCAAGTCATATTAATTCTCAATTTAGATAAACTAGCACCTTCTAGTACTGTTGAGATATATGTAAATGCTAGATTACTCAAAATACACAGCAACACTATTTAAAGGTTTGTCTTTAGATACAATTTAGATAAAATTCACACCACTTTCTAGTGGAGAAGTTCAGATTAATCACAATAAAGAGAATGTAATCTTAAAAAGTTTATGGCAGCAACAAGTGAAGACAGACACTTTCCTGAGTATACTTGATTTAGATTCTGTCATTTTATTCATAGTACCAAAGAAACTGTCTTTCCATAATTAAGCATGATTCACAATACACATGTCTCTGAGGCATTTGCTTCTTTAATAGATGGCTTGTTTCTCTTTTTACAAAAAGAATGAACCCAAATAAAAAGACCCCTATGTTTTTAACAACTGAAAATATACAAAATCTAATGTATATCCCTATTCACTACAGCTACAAAGTATAATCACAATAAAAAAAATCTATAATTAAAACTTACATTCACCTCTCCCCCCACTAAGCTTGTGTTTATCAATATACTAACTAAGCAGAGCCCAGGAATCACACATTTGTTTCTGGAGTTCCTCTAAGCATTAGATGTGGTTGGATTTTCTGATAATTGTTTACACATCGTGAGGAATTCAATCTAAGAAGTTCACTATGAGCCCCCTCTTTCCTTCTTCTATGGACTTTCATTTCTGATGTTTGTCTCCATAATGGCTAACTGTGACACTACACTATGGAAAACACAATATATGTATTCTTATAATAGAGTATTATCAAGAATCCCTGGAAAAGGGAGCATTATGTTTTATGTCAGAATAATTTTAATAACATGCCAGTCATTTTATTTTTAAACAGAGAATCTGACTTACTTAAACATGATTAAAACTCAATGCATTCTTTAAACTGACCATTAGTGATTCCTCATTTGTACAAGAGCATCAAAATCCAGAGTCTCAAGATTCAAGATGGCAGCCTGAGAGGTGAGACAGAGAACTCCTCCCAAAACCACATATAGTACAAAAATATAGTTAAAACAATTAACCCTAAAACAGAAACAGGAAAGAAGGCTGCACCAGACTGCATACAGACCTCACGAACAGAGCAGACCTCACAAAACAGGGTAACGTACCAAAGCCTTGATCAGGCCGGACCCAAGCCCTTCCCCCACCCCAGCTCACTGGCAGGAGGAAGAGAAACAGAGCAGGGGGGGGGTGGAAGCCTAAAACTGCTGAAAAACCAGCCCTGCAGGTGTGCTTACGAACACAAACCTACATTGTGTGGTGCTCTAGAGGTTGGTGGGGTTGCGGAGGTGGGACAGGTGGACTGCTTGAGAGACTGGGATTCTAGCTATTTGTGGAGGATGGGGATCCACATACGGCTGTTCTAGACAAAGGAAAGGGAGGCGGTCTGAGAGGCTTCCTAGCAGTGAGAGGGCTGCTGAATGGCAGGGTTTGCACAGAGCTTGCTGCACGGGAGAAGGGATAGGTGGACAAGGTTGTCTGGGCATGCTCTGCCCAGCAGGTTGGGAACTTTGAGGAGCTTCAGGCACTCCATACCCCTGGCTGCCTACTCAGCTCCAAGGCCCCCCACTGTGACACGCAGCCTGCTGCACCTTCCTCCTGGCCTGCCAGAACCTGCTTGCAAACCGGCAGTCACTGCGCTGGCATCAAGCCAGCCAGGAGGCCCCGCCTACAACAGCTAGAGATGCAAAGAACAGAGGCTTACACCTGTGTGCTCAGCCCACTGGCTCTGATACTGGAGATAGGCACTGCAGACAGGAATCAGGAAACACCTCTTTCCTCCCCTCAGGCAGCAGTGCCACTCCCCTAAGAACGCCAACCTCACTCTAGCGGCTGAGCAGCTCCAGAGACTAGAGCTTCTGGGCACTAAAGGGCGCCACACAGAAATATTAAACCTCAAAGGAACCTGGTCCAGACCAAATTTCACAAATCCCAGAAAAAGGGCAAAATGAAACTGAACTCCCCCATCTTCCTGAAAGAGAGTTCAAAATAATCATTAACATGCTATGGAGGTACAGAAAAATATTCAAGAACTCAGGGACAAATTTAAGGCGGAGATTCAATCATTAAGAAATTCCATATCTGAAATGCAACATACCATGGAGGGATTTAAAAGCAGGTAAGATATACTAGAAGAGACAGTAAATGGAATAGAAATTAGAGAAGAGGAATACAAAGAAGCTGAGACACAGAGAGAAGAAAGAATCTCTAAGAATGAAAGAATTGAGAGAACTGTGTGACCAATCCAAATGCAACAATATTCGCATTATAGGGGTACCAGAAGAAGAAGAGAGAGAAAAAGGGATAGGAAGTGTCACTGAAGAGGTAATTGCTGAAAACTTCCTCAATCTGAGGAAGGAGATAGTCTCGTAAGCCATGGAGGTGCACAGATCTCTGGAAACAAGGGATGCAAGGAAGACAACATCAAGACATATAATAATTAAAATGGCAAGAATCAAGGATAAAGACAGACTTTTAAAAGCAGTTAGAGAGAGAAAAAAGATCACATACAAAGGAAAATCCATCAGGTTATCATCAGATTTCTCAACAGAAACCTTACAGGCCAGAAGGGAGTGGCATGATATATTTAATGCAATTCGAACCAAGATTACCCGGCAAGGACATCATTTAAATCTGAAGGAGGGATTAAACAATTTTCAGATAAGCAAAAGCTGAGAGAATTTACCTCCCAAAAACCACCTCTACAGTGCATTTTGAAGGGAATGGTATAGATGGAAGCATTCCTAAGGCTAAATAGCGGTCACCAAGGGGAGATTAAACCACAGCAAAGTTGAACAATTACTAAGCAGATGCAAAATCAAATCAACTACCCCCAAAGTCAATCAAGGGACAGACAAAGAGTCCAGAATTTACCTCACATAAACAATGGAGAAGGAAAAAACAAAAACAACGTTTAGGTTGTGTTTGTAATAACAGACGAAGTGAGATAAACTTGACTGTTAGATAGTAAGGCAATTACCCTTGAACCTTTGGTAACCACAAATCGAAAGACTGCAATGCCAATAAATACATTCCTATTGATAATAACCCTAAATGATGTAAATGGTCTGAATGCACCAATCAAAAGACACAAGAGTCACTGAATGGATAAAAAAAAACAGACCCATCTATATACTGCCTACAAAAGACTCACTTCAAACCCAGACATACACAGAATGAAAGTAAAGGATTAGAAAAACATATTTCATGTAAATAATAGGGAGAAAAAAGCAGGAGTTGCAGTTCTTGTATCAGACAAAATAGACTTCAAAACAAAGAAAGTCACAAAAGACAAAGAAGGACATTATATAATGATAAAGGGGTCAGTCCAACAAGAGGATATAACTATTATAAATATCTATGCACCCAACACAGGATCACCTACATATGTGAAACAAATACTAACAGAATTAAAGGGGGAAACAGAATGCAATGCATTCATTTTCGGAGACTTCAACACACCACTCACTCCAAAGGACAGATCAACCAGACAGAAAATAAGGAAAGAGACAGAGGCACTCAACAGCATATTAGAACAGATGGGCCTAACAGACATCTACAGAACACTCCATCCAAAAGCAACAGGATACACATTCTTCTCAAGTGCACATGGAACGTTTTGTTTTCCTTTTCTTTTTTTTTTTGGAGTATTTTCAAGAATAGAGCATATACTAGGCCACAAAAAGAGCCCCAGTAAATTCAAAATGATTGAAATTGTACCAACCAGCTTCTCAGATCACAAAGGTATAAAACTAGAAATTAATTACACAAGGAAAATGAAAAAGCCCACAAACACATGGTGGCTTAATAACATGCTCCTAAATAATAAATGGATCAATGACCAAATAAAATCAGAGATCAAGCAATATATGGAGACAATGGCAACAATAATTCAACAATGCAAAAGCTGTGGGTGGCAGTGAAGGCCATACTAAGAGGGAAGTATACTGCAATACAGGCCTACCTCAGGAAAGAAGAACACTCCCAAATGAACAGTCTAAACTCACCGTTAATGAAACTAGAAAAGGAAGAACAAATGAGGCCCAAAGTCAGTAGGAGGAGGGATATAATAAAGATTAGAGCAGAAATAAATACAATCGAGAAGAATAAAATAATAGAATCAATGAAAGCAGGAGGTGGTTCTTTGAGAAAAAAAAACCAAATAGATAAACCCCTAGCCACACTTATCAAGAAAAAAAGAGTCTACACACATAAACAGAATCAGAAATGAGAAAGGAAAAATTACTACGGACACCACAGAAATACGAAGAATTATGAGAGAATACTATGAAAAATTATATGCTAACAAACTGGATAATCTAGAAGAAATGGACAACTTTTCAGAAAAATACAACCTTCCAAGGCTGACCCTAGAAGAAACACAAAATCTGAATAGGTCAATTACCAGCAAGTAAATTGAATTGGTATTCAGAAAACTACCTAAGAACAAAACTGGACCAGAGGGTTTCACTGCTGAATTTTATCAAACATTTAGTGAAGACCTAATACCCAATCTCCTTAAAGTTTTCCAAAAGGTAGATGAGGAGGGAATACTCCCAAACTCATTCTATGAGGCCAACATCACTCTAATACCAAAACCAGGCAAAGACACCACAAAAAAAGAAAATTACAGACCAATATCCCTGATAAACACAGATGCAAAAATACTCAACAAAATCATTAGCAAACCAAATTCAAAAATACATCAAATAGATCATCCATCATGATCAAGTGGGATTCATCCTAGGGATAAAAGGATGGTACAACATTCAAAATTCCATCAACATCTTCCACTACATCAACAAAAAGGACAAAAACCACATGATTATCTCCATAGGTGCTGAAAAAGCATTTCACAAAATTCAACATCCATTCATGATCAAAACTCTCAACAAAATGGGTACAGAGGGCAAATACCTCAACATAACAAAGGCCATATATGACAAACCCACAGCCAACATTATACTTAACAACGAGAAGTTGAAAGCCTTTGCTTCAAGATCTCAGGAACAAGACAAGGATGCTCACTCTCCCCATTTTTATTCAACATAGTTCTGGAGGTCCTATCCATGGCAATCAGACAACACAAAGAAAAAAAAGGTATCCAGATTGGTAAGGAAGAAGTCAAACTGTCCCTGTTTGCAGATGACATGATATTGTACATAAAAAACCCTAAAGAATCCACTCCAAAACTACTAAATCTAATATCTGAATTCAGCAAAGATGTGGGATACAAAATTAATACACAGAAATCTGTTGCATTCCTATACACTAATGATGAACTAGCAGAAAGAGAAATCAGGAACACATTTCCATTCACAGTTCCATCAAAAAGAATAAAATACCTAGGAATAAACCTAACCAAGGAAGTGAAAGACCTATACTTTGAAAACTACAAGACACTCATGCGAGAAATTAAAGCAGATACCAATTAATGGAAATACATCCCATGCTCATAGCTAGGAAAAATTAATATTGTCAAAATGGCCATCCTGCCTAGAGCAATCTACAGATTCAGTGCAAACCCTATCAAAATACCAACAGCATTCTTCAGCAAACTAGAGCAAATAGTTCTAAGATTCGTATGGAACCACAAAAGACCCCATACAGTTAAAGCTATCCTGAGAAGGAAGAATAAAGCAGGGGGAATTACGCTCCCTGGCTTCAGCCTCTACTACAAAGCCACAGTAATCAAGACAATTTGGTACAGGCACAAGAACTGACCCACAGACCAATGGAACAGAATAGAGAGCCCAGATATAAACCCAAGCATATATGGTCAATTAATATATGATAAAAGAGCCATGGATATACAATGGGGAAATGACAGCCTCTTCAACAGCTGGTGTTGGAAAAACTGGACAGCTATATGTAAGAGAATGAACGACACACAAAAGTAAACTCATAATGGATCAAAGACCTGAATGTAAGTCATGAAACCATAAAACTCTAAGAAAACATAGACAAAAATCTCTTGGACATAAACATGAGCAACTTCTTCATGAACATATCTACCCGGGCAAAGGAAACAAAAGCAAAAATGAACAAGTGGGACTATATCAAGCTGAAAAGCTTCTGTACAGCAAAGGACACCATCAGTAGAACAAAAAGACATCTTACTGTATGGGAGAATATATTCATAAACGACATATCCAGTCAGGGGTTGACATCCAAATTATATAAAGAGCTCATGCACCTCAACAAACAAAAGGCAAATAAGCCAATTAAAAAACGGGCAGAAGCGCTGAACAGACACTTCTCCAAAGAAGAAATTCAGATGGCCAACAGGCACATGAAAAGATGCTTCACATCCCGAATCATCAGAGAAATGCAAAGTAAAACCACAATGAGATATCGCCTCACACCAGTGAGGATGGCCAACATCCAAAAGACAACAAATGTTGGCAAGGATGTGGAGAAAGGGGAACCCTCCTACACTGCTGGTGGGAATGTAAACTAGTTGAACCATTGTGGAAAGCAGTATGGAGGTTCCTCAAAAAACTGAAAATAGAAATACCACAGGACCCCGGAATTCCACTCCTAGGAATTTGCTCTAAGAATGCAGGCGCCCCGTTTGAAAAAGACACATGTACCCCTACGTTTATCGCAGCACTATTTACAATAGCCAGGAAATGGAAGCCACCTAAGTGTCCATCAGTAGATGACTGGATAAAGAAGATGTGGTACATATACACAATGGAATATTATTCAGCCATAAGAAGAAAACAAATCCTACCATTTGCAACAACATGGATGGAGCTAGAGGCTATTATGCTCAGTGAAATAAGCCAAGCTGAAAAAGACAAGTACCAAATGATTTCACTCATATGTGGAGTATAAGAACTAAGGAAAAAAAAAAAACCAAAAAACTGAAGGAACAAAACAGCAGGAGACTCACAGAACCCAAGAACGGACTAATAGTTACCAAAGGGAAAGGGACTGGGGAGGATGGGTGGGAAGGGAGGGCAAGGGGGAAGAAGGGACATTACGATTAGCAGATGTAATGTTGGGGGGGCACGGGGAGGGCTGTACAACCCAGAGAGGACAAGTAGTGACTCTATGGCATCTCACTACGCTGATGGACAGTGACTGTAATGGGGTATGTGGTGGGGGGGGACTTGATAATAGGGGGAGTCTAGGAACTATAATGGTGCTCATGTAATTGTACATTAATGATACCAAAATTAAAAAAATTTAAAAATCCAGGGTCTCACATACTAACAGCTTGTCTAGAAACTCATCTTACTAAGACTGCATAAGACCCTGTAATGGTTGCCTTATATCTGAAACATGTTTATAGCTGATTTAGGTCAGACAGTTGTCCTTTTCCAGGTAAGCTGTGATACACTTCTGCATTACATGCCACACTTGCCAATATGCATGTTACATCAGTCTTGTTTGGACAGTCTTCATCTCCCTTTTTTATGTTAAGATGACCATCAAGCTTGTATAGGCACACACAGATAGTCCTATTCATTATTGGAACATTCCTTATGTCTGTGCCACTCCATGTACAGCCATATTAATTTTCACTGAGCTATTTTCAAATTACATTGTAAAGGAGATTATTTTTTTCTTATACAGCATATAAATTCTTGTGAGTTTTTGTAAGAGATTAAGCCCCTTCACTCACTGCCTCCTAATACTGATCCTGGACATTTCAGCCTAGGTATTGAGGTACATATTCTTTGGGGTCTCCTCAATCCTACTCATATTTTGAATCAGGTAACAAAAAACAAAATGGAAAATTAAACTCTTTTAATCTTTGGTCTGAGAACTCTAATGCTCAAGTTATGAAATGGAGAATAGCCATTCTTATACTAACTCACACATTCTTTCTCAACAGGGAAAATGTACTTGTCTACTTGTCTAAAAAGGAATAAACTAGCTCATCATTTGTGTTAATAGAAATAGAACATGTCTGAGCATGTCTTTTCAAGACTGCTTTAGGAATAGAAATCTGAATTAAACTTTAGGATCTCAAACATCTGAATTGACAGTGTATTTATAAGCAGGAGAGCAAACAATGCTGACAGAAGATATTTTACATTCTCCCCTGTGGCTTTTTTGACCTTTGAAAGGAAACTGGTGCCTACAGAAACCACTGATTTATACTAAAGGAGTGTTTATGCCTTGTGTCTTCCTCCCTGTTGAAAAAGCTCTGAGCAAATGCATTGATTCCCTTATAATGCTGAAAGGACTTTTCCTTGAGTGTGATTTTTCCTATGTCTGAAAAGATTTGAGCTCTGACTAAAGGTTTTACCACATTCACGACACTTGTAGGGTTTTTCTCCCGTGTGGATTCTTCGATGTTGATTCAGGTTTGCGCTTCGGCTGAAAGACTTTGCACACACATCACACACATAAGGTTTCTCTCCACTATGGATTCTCTGATGTAGGATAAGGGCTGACCTCTGACTAAAGGTTCTGCCACATTCATCACATTTGTGTTGTTTCTTTCGAGAAGGGTGTTCCTGTCTTCTTTTGAACCTGCCATTTTGTTCACAGGTTCCTCTGTACGTGAAACTCTGGGAAGCATTCTTATGAAGGGTGTTAGAAACATCATAATGCCGTTCTATGCCTGGAGAAATCTTTTGCCTTGAAGCTGATTTCACTTTTATAGTTCTGGTGTCTTTATCTGAAATAATACACAGAAAAGCATATTACCAGTTCTTTGTTCAGAAAGAAAAAAAGGCAAATAGGATGATCCAAATGAAATATATGTGGACTATTTATTAACTAGCACATCTGTAAAATTGCATCACAATGTGGAGGATGGAGAGGTAAGGCAGAAAACACTGAGATCATAAAGCCAAATAAAAAGGTTTATAACTGAAGGAGCAGTCAATAATAAAGATGAAAAGCTGTATTCAAAAAGTAGAATGGTAAATAGAGTTAAAAATATATATCAGAGACTGAGGAAAGTCTGGAAGAAAAGAAAGGATCTAGAAGATGAGAAATTATTAGAGAAGCAAAGAAGCAACTAAAGAAAATGAATGTGGTAGTAGACAGCAAAATTTAGTATAGAGTACCAATAAACAAAAGTTTAATACTGGTAAATGAGTCCATAATTAAGCAAAGGAAGGAGATGAAGAAGCCAACGTATCAAAAAGGAATACAGAAATACAAGTTAGAAAAAAAAATTATCGACTAGCTAAGGATAATTGACACCTCAAAAAATCAAGGATAGTACAGAGTACCCATCTGCAAAAACCTCTACTCCTTACACGTATTTTCTAGTACTAGTGAAATGGCATATTCCTGGTTACAGAGAAAACATTTTACTAATGGTAAGGATTCAGTCTCAAATTAATTTTTCATAGCTTAAATTCGACAGTGACCTTAATGTCTAATCACTACGATCAAAAATCCTGGCCAGTTAGCCCTTGATAGTATAGAGACTAAAGTCATCTGCAGAAGCTTTGATAAGACATGACCTGGTTCCACAGAAATCATGTAGCAGCCTTAAGAAATGTTTTTTTAAGTCAGATTCTGGTTCTGTCTGCCTTGTATTGCAAGATCCTGGGCCTTCTGCTTTCAGTGTCAGATTTCAGTGCATCTTTAGAAAATGTTAGGAAAGGCCTCTGAATACATTCACAAGTAGGATGTGGTTCTTGCTAACATTGGGAGTCCAAGACCTGGCTTTGAGGCTGACCATTCTGTAGTCACCACTACACAAAGCCCCTGGGGCTGGGACAGTTTGTTTCTCTGTCCTGATGGAGTGTGAAAAGACTTTCAATTTTCTTCTAGTTAAGCCAAGACAGTTAGTAGACTAGAGGTGTTAAGTGCCTGGCACAAGCCTCTTGGGAGCAGGAACTTGTTAAGAGTAAGAAATATTTTCTAAATCTCTCTCTAAATTTTTGTATTTTGCTTTTCCTGTAGTTTATCAAAATTCCCTTGGAAAAACCCTAACCCTATTTGGCTGATCGACCACCCCTGGAATATAGAAGTGGTTGGGGAAGAGGAGATCCTCCCATCTGGAGTTTCCCTCATCATCTCTGGCTCCCATTTTATCCACGTGATCAGCTAGAAGGCAGGTCCTTGCTTAAATGTTACTTCATCAAAAAGGCCTTCTCTACCACTCTATTTAATAAGTCCCTGTCCTCACCTTATCTATCCCCCTTATTCTGCTTTGCTTTTTTCCCATAGCACTTATTTCTTTTGGTATCTGCAATGGAAGAACAGACTGCTATGCCAGCCATTTTAGAGCATTTATGTAAAAAGTGATATAAAGAGCAACAGAGGCCAATTTAGGATGTGAGGGAATAGAGAAACAATTTAAAGTACCATGAGAGAGCAAAATCATCTTAGATTTACACCAGTAACTGAGCTAGAAGTTTTACAGAAAATAATGATGTAGACCAGTGGTCTTTAGACTATGACCTGTGGGTCTCTCAGATGGGCCTCCCAGGCTGCCTGAAGGTAAAAGAAGTGGGAGGAGAGCAAAGTTGGAGCCCTTGTGGACTGACACTCTTTGCTCTTGTATCGGTTAGAGTAGCTATATTTTCATGTTTTATATACTGGAACTCCACATAAAATTTCATTTGAGGAAAGGGTCATGCTGCTTAAAAAAAGGTTTGAAAATTCTAATGAAGGTCAAGGATTTAAAAATCTGAAAGATATTGTAAGAGTCTGTTCTGCCCCTCACCGTTTTGTCTTAAGGAGTAAAGCTCCCATGATGCCAACCGCAGCTGCTTCTTTGCAGTCTTGTGTCGACTACGTGGTATTTGCTGAGTGATTTCACAAGGCGCTAGTTTCTCAGCAAGCGTGTCCTCATTTCGTCCAAAAAAGACCTGGAAACAACTAGGCATTAACTGAGGCTGAAGAAGGGAATCAGGTTGGGGCTCTGGGATAAAATAACAGAGAAGAAAGTATGTAGAAAATATCCTGGAACACAGGAAAAGAGAGAAAAAAAGCAGAGCCACGTTCTACTTTCTGCCACAGCCAGGAGCACACTCACCACACCACATCTGGAGCTGTTATGAGTGGGAGTCCAATTTGGGAGCTCTAACCCCAGTGATGCCCAGAGCTTCTGACTCATCTTCACAGATGCCTTCTTACCTGCTCAGTTGGCCCGTCAAGCTCTTTCTCCAGCTCCTCTAGCACAGTCACGGCTTCCTCTCCATCCTCTGGTTGGTGATCTTGCACCCAGGCCTGCAGCTCCTCTGGTAAGATGGTCAGGAACTGCTCCAGCACCAGCAGCTCCAGAATCTGTTGCTTGGTGTGCATCTCTGGCCTCAGCCACCGATGGCAAAGCTCCCGGAGCCGGGTCAGAGCCTCTCGGGGCCCAGGGGACTCCTGGTAGCCAAACTGCCTGAACCGCTGACGGAAGGTCTCTGGGCTATAGTCCAGATCATAGGCCTGCTCATCATCATCGTCTACTTTCACTACCAAGATCCTGTCAGGCTCCTTTGAAGTTTGTGGAAGGAGTGTTGATGCTCTCGGTTTTGCAGACATTTGGACTGAGAATAGCTCAGAACCACTACACTTTAATCTTCAAGGAGGTAAAGTTCTCCTTATGGACACTCCTTAAATATGATTAAAGAAACAAGTGGAAACAAGATAAAGACAAATGTTTCTTGAATACAGGTAAGACAAGAAAGTACTGTGCTCAATCTTAAACCATGTTTTCAAATACTTCCTTCTTTAAAACAATCAGCTAGGACCCAGTAATTCACATGCTTAATTCCCAATTTTTTCTGAAAATCATGCCCATGAAGCTGACTTAATTTCACAATAAGAGATCATCTAGGATTGCATAGGAGAATAGAAATAGGGTAGCCTGAGAAAAGTTATGACCCTGCGACAGGTTCAAAAAGCCGGTAATTTTTTTCTAGCCTACTGCAAAGAGTGCTGAAAAAATAGTCTTATGAGAGAAGTACTTTTGTGTCAATTTCTTTCAATGTTTACTGATTTTTAAAACAATATTATTTGGACATTAAAGGACCATTCAAAGGAGAAAGTAATCACATATCCATCTTAGATTATCCCATTTTTTTTCATATTCAGTTCTACTTCCCATCCATAACATGTATACTATTTATTATAAAATATTTCAGTTGTTTCTAATTTTTACTATTATAAATAATGCTGGGAAGCACATTTTCATGAATGTACTATTTTTGTCCTTTCAAATTATATTTTTCAAGGATGTCCGGAGGATCTGGTTTATTAGGGTCAAAGAAGAGCGACAAATGTCTTGCTAAGTATTACCCAAATAAATTTCAGAAAAGACTATTAATTCATAATGCCACCAGCAATATTGTAATTAATGACAGCTTGTTAGCAGGAAGGGGGTGGGAGACACTTTTCTTGGTACTATTTTACTATATGTACCACTACTAACTGGTGACTAATTAAAAAATCTTTTATGTGCCCTTACATGGCCTCTTTATGCAGCCTACATTTTTATTCCCCACTTATGAACCAAGCGCTAGTCTAGACAATGAAGACGGCAGAGGTGACCTGAACAAAGCCTGTGGCTTCATAAAACTTATTAGCAGAGGAAAGACAACAACGTTACCAAATTATTTATACAGCTTTATACAGTGATGTGTTACACTGCAAATAACAGGAAATTTAATAAATATAAATTATCACAAAAGCCCTGTACAAACAGGTTATTTTCATCCCTGTGTTGCAGATGAGGAACCTGCCGAATCAAGCTCAGGCATCATGACCTTGGGCAAAGCGTCAGGGCTAGGGTCTGAATCTAGGTTGTCCACCCTTATCCGCGGTGCTGCCTGGTCAACGGGCAGGGCTCCCAAGAGCAGAAAGAGAGCAGTAGACGCAGGTGATCACGGGCCAGAACAGAGTCTGGGGGCGAGACCTGAGCGCGGGAAGGGTCTCGGGTATGACCTCAAGGGAAACTAAGCTAAAGCAGCCTCTGGACTTCACAGGAGAGTGCCGCGGGAACGCACTTTGCAGCAGGAGCCGAATCCGTGCCGTCTCCAACAATGGCTCTCAGACCAGCACAAGAAACGGGACCACCAAAGTCCCAACGCCACAAGAGGGCCTGTAAACCGGGTCCCTGCAGGGGAGGCTTCGCTCAGAGTCCCGAATCCTGGGTCTTTCCACAGAGGTCTGGCGCCCACTTGAAAATCCCTCTTTTAGCTGGCCGGCTCGGGGAAGGTTGGCGGGCGACGGCCCCCAGCCACCTCTCTCACCTGGGCCCCGCCATCCGCCCCCCCCCCCCATGCGGCGCCACTCTCCCGCGGAGACCAAACTCTGCGAGACTGCAAGACGCACGTGGCGATGAGGGAGGTGAGCGGCCAGGGCAGAGGAGCGGGCGCCGGGCCAGGGGTCCGGAGTCGGGTCACCTGAGGAGGCAGGCCCTACGCGGGCGCGCGGGGTCGGGGGTGTGCGGGCGCGCGCTGAGAGGCTAGGAGGTGGGCCGCCGAAGTGGGACCCGCGGGGAAGCGCCGGGCAGCGGGTGGAGGGCACGGTCTGAAGAGGGGGTGCTCGCGGGCGCAGAGGCAAGGGAGTGGGGGAGCTACTGCAAGGCCTAGCTGCTGTCCGCGGCCACCCGCTGCCACCCGCTTCCACCCGCCACAGGGCGCGTCTTTCCGCGGCCTAGGGGCGCAGAAGACGCCTGGGCTCTCACCTCCGTGCCAGCACAGACGACTCGCGTTATCCGGGAGCAGCCTAGGAAGCAACCGGCTGGAAACTGCTTCCGGTCCTCGCGGCCGGATGGGGCGGGGCGCGGTGTTAGCGAGCAGTTGCCACGGAGACCAGCCGCCTCGCCTTAGGTTTACTGGGAGGCGGCTCCCCAGCTCCGGGAAGGGGGCTCCCGACGGGTGGGAACCCCGCTGCTCAGCATCCCCAGCATTGTTATTTCTCAAAGTACTGATGCTCTGATCTTTCATGTATCTTTTAATAACTTAGTAAGGTTGTTTCCATTTTATAGGAGATAAAACCAAAAGTTCCCTGACTTGCCCAAGGCCAGGAGAGAATCCTGTGCTTCCTTACCCAGTACAGCTTTCCTCTAAAGACATCTGAGCTACTGAGGGTTATGCTTCAAGGAACCTTTTGGACAGGTTTACCTCTTCCACCCCATGCTTTCACAAGAGAACCCAATGGCCCTTAAAAAGGGAAAAACTCGCCACACATATTTTGGCACCAATGTATATGTACATGTTTCCTCACATCATCTTGAGACAAGGACCATGGGCTTAGACAGAATAGGGGGAGGGCCTCCGGAAAAAGCAAGGCAGGATATTTGCAGTCAGAGCAATGTAACGACATGCAAGGAAACCCCCTACTAAAACTCTGTGTTAAACATTAAGCTCTAGCTGTTTAAAAAAAAAAGCAGATTAGATGTAGTAGAAGAGATGTAAATGGAATAGAAATTAAAGAAGAGGAATACAAAGAAGCTGAGGCACTGAGAGAAAAAAGGATCTCTAAGAATGAAAGAATATTGAGAGAACTGTGTGGCCACTAATAAAAAAATTAATAGTTCTGGGGGTGTAATGTGCAGCATGGTGAGCAATAATGTCTTGTGTATTGAAAAGTTAAGAGAAAAAACCTCAAAAGTTCACATCGCAAGAATAAATAATTTGTAACTATGTATGTTGAAGGATGTTAACTAAACTTACTGTGATAATCATTTCACAACAACAAAAAAAAATTAGCTCATCCCCTCCAAGAACATGAAAACCCATTTATTGGGATTGTTGGTTAGAGAAACCCTGTTGATAGTTATACGTTGATCTTTTGTTCACTTATAAAATAAACATTTACAAAATAAATATTTTCATTCTCTTTAAAAAAAATTAATAAACATTAAGCTCTAGGATCATTCTTCAGTAAGATGAGTTAATGTTCCCCAGATAAAGAGTAGCACGTTTTTATTATGCTAATTATTTGTAGTCATGTGTAAGATTCACTTTAGCATACTAAAAGGCCCAGGCCTATGTGCTGTCTTTTCTCTTTCAGATCTGACGGGGTGGTTTTGCAAATTGGGCAACTAATTTAGCATGCAGACACAGCTGTAAACGACACAGTAAATGGCAGGAAAGATTCTACCTTAAAGATAAGATTGCATTTTAACAGCGAGGAAGTTTAAGAAGGAAGATTCTTAACTTACTCTTTAGCAAACAGACAATATCTCAGCCCACCTTGGGGGCTGGGCAGGCTGCCTTTTGATATGCTCCTAGACCAGGACGCTGGTATCCCAGAGAGAAATCAAGGCCGGAAATTCCTTATGTTAAGTTACTTGTAAATATTCTAGGACTACTTAATAAGTCCACACCCCTAAGCTTTTTTCATGTTCTTGAAAAATCATCATTTGCCTATAAAACCCCCTAGACAGCGCCACACCCCAGACTCTCTAGTCCCCTCCTGGCGTAAGGCGGGAGTTCTGTCCTTTCACTTTATCTCTAACTAAAAGCCCGTTTTTAAGGAGTAGGGTGTGTTTTACTATGGGGATGTTGGTGATTGGGTCTTAAGGGGTGGGGTGAAATGTTTAGAGATAAGGTGAGGTAAGTCCAGTCATGATTTTCACCGGCCCATGTGCTTGGGGCCATGCGATAAATGGAGGATAAAGTCTTACATTGTTCTACCTTGAGTGTTTGTGAAGGTCATTCTTCAGCTTCGTGAACAAGAACCCCAGCATCAATCTTAAGTAAATGTAAAAATAAATTGTGCCGAATGAACTACAAGACCACAGCTCCACAAATTGGCTTCCTCCTCCACCCAGTTTTCCTAGGGTGGTTGGAAAATAGTAGGGAGTGGGAAATTAGGGAGAGGACAGAGATGCTTATTTACCACTTGCTGGTTAATAAACAAGAAAAAAAACCTTTTGGTATGACCAAAAAACACAAAACAAAAGTGTGTTAATGCTGGAGTATGAAGTGATGAGAGAAAAGGCTGGTTCACGCAGTCTACACCAGACCTGGGTTTAGGAGAAAAACTTGCATTTTAATTAACCTGCAATGACAATAAATTTGAAATTCTTGCTTCATCAAGGGGCTTTCACAGCTAAGATTTTTGATGAGGTACCTGCTGACACAAATAGCAAGACATCCCAGAAGTGCAGAAGGGTGCGACACGGACCATGGGTGTAGTCAGAGTAGGGGGAGGGCCTCTGGAAAAAGCAAGGCAGGATATTTGCAGTCAGAGCAACGTAACTACATGCAAGGAAACCCCCTACCAAAATTCTGTGTTAAACATTAAGCTCTAGGGTCATTCTTCAGTAAGATGAGTTAATGTTCCCCAGATAAAGAAGAGTAGCACGTGTTTTTATTATGCTAATCATTTGTAATCATGTGTAAGATTCACTTTAGCATGCTAAAAGGCCCAGGCCTATGTGCTGTCTTTCCTCTTTCAGATCTGATGGGGTGGTTTTGCAAACTGGGCAACTAATTCAGCATGCAAGCCCAGCTGTAAACAACATAGTAAAAGGCAAGAAGGATTCCAACTTAAAGATAAGATTGCACTTAACTTACTCTTTAGCAAACAATGCCTTTGCCCACCTTGGGGTCAGGCTGAGCAGGTGGCCTTGTCTCATAAGCCCCCAGACCAAGATGCTGGTATCTCGGGGAGAAATCAACAGAGCAGGAGGTTACTTGTATCAAGTTACTTGTAAATATTCTAGGACCACTTAATAAGTCCACACCCCTAAGCTTTTTTCATGTTCTTGAAAAATCATCATCTGCCTATAAAACCCCCTAGACAACGCCACACCCCGGACTCTCTTGTCCCATCCTGGCGTGAGCTGGGAGCTCTGTCCTTTCACTTTATCTCTAAATAAAAGCCTGTACCTTGCTCTCCTACCTTAATGTTTCTGAAGCTCTCATTCTTCGGCTTCATGAACAAGAACCCCGGCATCAAGGGGATGTGTTTAAGGTGATGGTGGGTAGGTTAAATGACTCAAGCCAATGAGGAATCTGAAACTGGAAATGGTGCGAAGTCATATAAAATGGATTAAGGAGAAAATGGATATATATATATATAAGCAAATGTAAGTAGTTGCTTAAGTTTTGCAATGTGCTAGATAAGGGGTTTTTGTCTGCTTTTTTTTTTTTAATGTTTGGTGGGTAGGGTGGAAAAAATTAGCAGGAACAAGGTCTTAGTAAGAGGGAGCATTTACTATGTACCAGATGCATTGTAAATATTCAGGAATTCAAATGTAAGATAGAGATAAATGGTACAAGGATATCTGTAATTCAGATAGAGCTTTTTGATGACAATATGAAGGATGGATTGAGGGGAGATGAAACTCAAAGCAGGGTGACCAGCTCTGAAGCTATTACAAAGATGCAGGCTACAGATGATAGAGGTCTGAACTAGTGCAGAGAGGAAGAGGATGGAGGCAGATTCAGGAAACATTTGGGAGGCTGGTGCTTGCTTGGATAGTAGACTGACAGATGGCTGGGTAGTGTGTCATTTGGGGAAGTTTTTAAAAAACCAGTATAAGCAGGTTTGACAGTGGATTAGGTTGGTTACTCTGGACCTCTTTTTGATCCTCACTAGGATATACGTAGGTTCTGAGGATGCATTTTCTTTCCCTGAACATGACACTTAAGCAAGCCCTACCATAAGGCAGTACTTATGGAATGCTTTATCCATCATTTTGGTATTCAGTGCAGCATTGCTCCTCATCAAGGAGCTCATTTCACAGAAAAGGAAATATAGCCATAGGCTTATGCCCATAGAGTCAACTGGTCTTACCATATTTCCTATCACCCAGGAGCAGTTGTCCTCAGTACTTTCATGGAAAACCACATGTACCAAGAAAGGCAGGACTGAAGACTCAAAACGCTGTGGGAGTGAAGGTTTGGGTCATCCTAGTAGGTAAAGAACCCTGAGCAGCTGGATTTCTGGTTGAGGATGGGTGAAATGGGGACTGAGCCCTGGAAGAAGGAAGACATAGATATCATTGACAACCCCACAACAAATTATAGAAACAATGGCATGGTAGCTTTGTATATTTTCTATTTGCTTCTTACATATATATTTTTTTTATATGCTAACCATTTTCTTGTCTCTTCCTCCCATTGTTATTTTATGTACATGTAATTGAAAGTTAACTTTACAATTTATTCTTTCAGTAACAAAATAGTGGAACTCTGCCTGAATTACTGAGGAGTAATTAATATTAACAGTGATGGATATGATGTTGAGACTGTGCATCTCCAAATTTGAGGAAAAAGTGAGAATTTACCTTTAAGACAGATGTATTTTGTTAAGGGAAAAATCAGAGTTGTTTTATTGATTATAGAAGTTGAAAGATGTACAAAGGGTGCACATGGAAGCTGCAGAGTCAAAGAATTATCCTCATTTGAGTCACGCTTTTGCTCAAGCTATTCTTTGTATCTTATATGTCTCTTCTTTCCAAATTTGAAACACAGCTTATTTCACCATAATTGTTCCAATTACCCAACCCTATAGTTATTTCCCCCTTGTGTCCCTGAAGAACCTGTCTATATCACATATTTAGCACATAATTATATTCTGAATGTAGTTTTCCTCTAATTATTTGATGTATCACACTGTCCTTCCACCAGCTGCACTAGATTCTAAGCTCTTTTAAGACTATGCCTCATTCTTTTGTGCATTATCCATCACAAACACACTATGAGCACACGCTCAATGAATATCTCTTAATTAAATAGTTGTCTTTACTCGCCACATTGATTAATCAGCTTCTTTGCTCCAAATTCAGCATTTCAGCTGATATGGTGTTTCCCAGCCTAATCTGACTAGAGAGCACCTTTGACATTAATATGTAATTTTTCAAAACCACTTGGGAATTTTTTAAAAAATTCATCAATTTTTGCTTGATATAGAGCAATGATTTGTGTAATATACCTTATATTGGATTTACATGTTATACCATGAAATTCCTTTAAAAATATAATCTATATAATATTTGTAATATGGCAATTTTCCCCACTACTTAAAAATAATTATGTAAGAAGAACTAAAATCACATATGATAATTCCTCAAAACATTAAAAATAAAATTACTATATGATCCAGGAATTCCACTTCTTGGTGTACACCCAAAAGAATTGAAAGCTGTATCTTGAAGAGATATTTGTACATGCATGTCATAGCAGTGTAGTTCATAGCACTATAATCAGAAGATGGAAGCCAAACAAGTATACATCAACAGATAAGTGGATAAACAAAATGTGGTGTTATACACACAGTGGAATATTATTCAACCCTAAAAAGGAAGGAAATTGTGTCATGTGCTATAAAATGGATGAATCTTGAGGACATTATGCTAAGTGAAATAGGCCAGTCACAAATAAGACAAATACTGTATGATTCCACTTATATGAGTGGAATTAATAGGGCAATAAAATTCATAGAGACAGAAAGTAGAATGGTGATTGCCAGGGGCTAGGGACAGGGGAATGGGAGTTGCTTAATGGGTGCAGAGCTTCGTTTTTGCAAGATGGAAAGAGTTCTGGGGATTGGTTGCATAACAGAATGAATATACTTAAAACTGTTTAACTTTACACTTGAAAATGGTTAAAACAGAAAACTTTATGTTATGTATATTTTACCACAGTCTAAAAAACTCTAAGTCTATAAAGTAAAATGTATAAAGATTATTCACGAATCAGTAAAAAAAAATATTGAAATTAAAGAACACCTAAATAAATGGAGTACTATCCTATCTTCATGGATTAGAAGACCCAATACTGTAAAAATGAGAATTTTTTCTAAAAATTGCTGTAGCTTTAATTCAACCCCAATAAAAATTTCAACACCTTTTATAACAAGTACTAACTATTTATATACTATTCATATGGAAATGCAGAGTTAAGAAAAGCCAAGATACTACTTAAGGAGAAGAATAACGTGTCAGAAATTGCTCTATTGGCTATCAAAATGTATTGAAAGCCTGCAGTAACTAAAACAGTGTGTTCTTTTTATTTTTTATTTTGGTATCATTAATCTATAATTACATGTGCAACACTATGGTTACTAAACTCCCCACTTCATCAAGTCCCCCCCAACATTCCCCATTACAGTCACTGTCCATCACTGTAATGAGATGCTTTAGAGTCACTACTTGTCTTCTCTGAGTTGTACAGCCCTCCCCACGCCCCCCCAACATTATATCTGCTAATCGTAATGCCCCCTTTTCCCCCTTGACCCTCCCTTCCCACCCTCCTCCCCAGTCCCTTTCCCTTTGGTAACTGTTAGTCCATTCTTGGATTCTGAGATTCTGTTGCCATTTTGTTCCTTCAGTTTTTTTCTTTGTTCTTATACTCCACATATGAGTGAAATCATTTGGTGCTTGTCTTTTTCAGCTTGCCTTATTTCCCTGAGCATAATACCCTCTAGCTCCATCCATGTTGTTGCAAATGGTAGGATTTGTTTCCTTCTTATGGCTTAATAATATTCCATTGTGCATATATACCACCTTTTCCTTATCCATTCATCTACTGATGGATACTTAGGTTGCTTCTATTTCTTGGCTATTGTAAATAGTGCTGCATTAAACATAGGGGTGCATATGTCTTTTTCAAACTGGGTTGCTGCATTCTTAGGGTAACTTCCTAGGAGTGGGATTCCTGGGTCCAATGGTATTTCTATTTTGAGTTTTTTGAGGAACCTCCATACTGCTTTCCACAATGGTTGAACTAATTTGCATTCCCACCAGCAGTGTAGGAGGGTTCCCCTTTCCCCACATCCTCGCCAACATTTGTTGCTGTTTGTCTTTTGGATGTTGGCCATCCTCACTGGTGTGAGGTGGTATCTCATTGTGGTTTTAATTTGCATTTCTCTGATGATTAGCGATGTGGAGCATCTTTTCATGTTCCTGTTAGCCATCTGAATTTCTTCTTTGGGGAAGTGTCTATTCAGATCCTTGGCCCATTTTTTAACTGGATTATTTGCTTTTTGTTTGTTGAAGTGTGTCAGTTCTTTATATAATTTGGATGTCAACCCCTTATCGGATACATCATTTATGAATATATTCTCCCATATTGTAGGATCTCTTTTTGTTCTCCTGATGGTGTCCGTTGCTTTTCAGCTTGATATAGTCCCACTTGTTCATTTTTGCTTTTGTTTCCCTTGCCTGGGGAGATAAGTTCAGAAACTTTTCAGCTTGATATAGTCCCACTTGTTCATTTTTGCTTTTGTTTCCCTTGCCCGGGGAGATATGTTCATGAAGAAGTTGCTCATGTTTATGTCCAACAGATTTTTGCCTATGTTTTCTTCTAAGAGTTTTATGGTTTCATGACTTACATTCAGGTCTTTGATCCATTTTGAGTTTACTTTTGTGTATGTGTTAGACAGTAGTCCAGTTTCATTCTCTTACATGTAGCTGTCCAGTTTTGCCAACACCAGCTGCTGAAGAGGGCGTCATTTCCCCATTGTATATCCATGGCTCATATATTAACTGACCGTATATGTTGGGTTAATGTTTGGATTTTCTATTCTGTTCCACTGGTCTGTGGGTCTGTTCTTGTGCCAGTACCAAATTGTCTTGATTATTGTGGCTTTGTAGTTGGGGAGCGTAATTCCCCCTGTTCTATTCTTTCTTCTCAGGATTGCTTTGGCTATTCAGGGTCTTTTTTGGTTTCACATGATTTTTAGTACTATTTGTTCCAGTTATTGAAGAATGCTGTTGGTATTTTGATGGGCATTGCATTGAATCTGTAGATTGTTTAGGTAGTATAGCCATTTCGACAATATTTATTCTTCCTAGCCAAGAGCATGGGATGAATTTCCATTTATTAGTGTCCTCTTTGATTTCTCTTAGGAGTGTCTTGTAGTTTTCAGAGTATAGGTCTTTCACTTCCTTCACTAGGTTAATTCCTAGGTATTTTATTCTTTTTGATGCAATTGTGAATGGAATTGTTTTTCTGATTTCCCTTTCTGTTAGCTCATCATTAGTGTATAGGAAAGCAACAGATTTCTGTGTATTAATTTTGTATCCTGCAACTTTGCTTAATTCAGATATTAGTTCTAGTAGTTTTGGAGTGGAGTCTTTGGGATATTTTATGTACAATATCCTGTCATCTGCAAATAGTGACAGTTTGACTTCTTTTTTATCAATCTGGATGCCTTGTATTTCTTTGTTTTGTTTGATACTGTGGCTAGGACCTCCAGTGCTATGTTGAATAACAGTGGGGAGAGTGGGCATCCCTGTCTTGTTCCTGATCTTAAATGAAAAGCTTTCAGCTTCTCATTGTTAAGTATAATGTTTGCTGTGGGTTTGTCTATATGGCCAATATTATGTTGAGGTACTTGCCCTCTATACGCATTCTGTTGAGAGTTTTTATCATGAATGGATGTTGAAGGTTGTATTTTTCCAAGTAGTTGTCCATTTCTTCTAGGTTTTCCAGCTTGTTAGCATACAGATTTTCATAGTATTCTGTCATAATTCTTTGTATTTCTGTGAGGTCCGTCGTGATTTTTCCTTTCTCATTTCTGATTCTGTTTATGTGTGTAGATTCTCTTTTTCTCTTGGTAAGTCTGGCTAGGGGTTTATCTATTTGTTTATTTTTTCAAAGATCCAGCTCTTGGTTTCATTGATTTTTTTCTATTGTTTTATTCTTCTCAATTTTATTTATTTCTTCTCTAATCTTTATTATGTCCTCCTTCTGGTGATGTTGGGCCTCATTTGTTCTTCTTTTTCCAATGTCAATAACTGTGACTTACACTATTCATTTGGGATTGTTCTTCCTTCTTTAAATAGGCCTGGATTGCAATATACTTTCCTCTTAGAACTGCCTTTGCGACGTCCCACAAAAGTTGGGGCTTTGTGTTTTTGTTGTCATTTGTGTCCATATATTGCTTGATCTCTGTTTTAATTTGGCCATTGATCCACTGATTATTTAGGAGCATGTTGTTATGTCTCTATGTATTTGTAAGCCTTTTGTTTTCTTTGTACAGTTTATTTCTTGTTTTATACCTTTGTGATCTGAGAAGTTGGTTGGTAGAATTTCAGTATTTTTGAATTTACTGAGGTTCTTTCTCTGGCCTAGTATGTGGTCTATTCTGGAAAATGTTCCATGTGCACTTGAGAAGAATCCTGTTGCTTTTGGGTGTAGAGTTCTGTAGATGTCTATTAGGTCCATCTGTTCTAATGTGTTGTTCAGTGCCTCTGTGTCTTTACTTTTTTTCTGTCTGGTTGATCTGTTCTTTGGAGTGAGTGGTTTGTTGAAGTCTCCTAAAATGAATGCCCCTTGAATTCTGTTAGTATTTGTTTCACATATGTCGGTGCTCCTGTGTTGGGTGCATATATATTTATAATGGTTATATCCTCTTGTTGGACTGACCCCTTTATCATTATGTAATGTCCTCTATATCTTTTGCTACTTTCTTTGTTTTGAAGTTTATTTTGTCTGAGACAAGTGCTGCAATAACTGCTTTTTTCTCCCTATTGTTTCCATGAAATATCTTTTTCCATCCCATCTGAATTTCTTCTTTAGAGAAGTGTCTGTTCATGTCCTCTGCCCATTTCTTAATTGGATTATTTGCTTTTTGTTTGTTAAGGTGCGTGAGTTCTTTATTTATTTTGGATGTCAACCCTTTATCAGATACGTCATTTATGAATATATTCTCCCATACTTTAGGATGCCTTTTTGTTCTACTGATGGTGTTCTTTGCTGTACAGAAGTTTTAAGCTTGATATAGTCCCACTTGTTCATTTTTGCTTTTGTTTCCCTTGACTGGGGAGATATGTTCATGAAGAAGTTGCTCATGTTTATGTCCAAGAGATTTTTGCCTATGTTTTCTTCTAAGAGTTTTATGGTTTCATGACTTCCATTCAGGCCTTTGATCCACCTTGAGTTTACCTTTATGTATGGGGTTAGACAGTAGTCCAGTTTCATTCTCTTACATGTAGCTGTCCAGTTTTTCCAACACCAGCTGCTGAAGAGGCTGTCATCTCCCCATTGTATATCCAAGGCTCCTTTATCAAATATTAATTGACTGTATATGTTTGGGTTAATGTTTGGATTTTCTATTCTGTTCCACTGGTCTGTGGGTCTGTTTTTGTGCCAATACCAAATTGTCTTGATGACTGTGGCTTTATAGTAGAGCTTGAAGTCAGGGAGCATAATTCCCCCTGTTTTATTCCTCCTTCTCAGGATTGCTTTGGCTATTCGGGGTCTTTTGTGGTTCCATCAGAATTTTAGAATTATTTCTTCGAGTTCATTGAAGAAAGCTGTTGGTAGTTTGATAGGGATTGCATTGAATATGTAGATTGCTTTAGGTAGTATAGCCATTTTGACAATATTTATTCTTCCTAACCAGGAGCATGGGATGAATTTCCATTTGTTAGTGTCCTCTTTAATTCCTCTTAGGAGTGTCTTGTAGTTTTCAGAGTAAAATGAAATTTTATCCTAACCTCACATTACACACAAAAATCACTTCCAAGTCTATTGTAGACCTAAAAATGAAAAATACAGCAATAAAGAATATGGAATATAATATAGGAAAATCTGATCAAGATAGTGGGATAGGGAGAGATTTTAAATAGAACACTAAAAGTACTAACCAGAAAGGGAAAAATGATAAATCTGACTTATTATAATTCAGAACTTCTATTCATCAAGACTGAAAAGATGAGAAGTGTGGGAATCCCAAAATAATAGTTGTGCAACAAATGAGAGGATGAATTTAGTCTCATTAGCACTGAAGATAACTCTCAATAATTTTTAAAAGTTGTATTTTTGGTGGTTCCAGGTTTAACAGTAACGAGGACCTTATAGCTTCAGCAGAAGAGTTTGAGCATTTATTTTGACAAGTACCTAGAAAACTCAGCAAATAAAAAAATAAAGCAATGTAATGACTTCCAGGAGCAAAAATACACAAGGATGTTGTCAGAAAGAAAATTTAATTATACCGTACTGTCTGGTTCATCTGTGCACAGTATTTACAAAACCATGATAAAGATGATTCATTAATATTGTGTGAAAATTATATGGAGATATACTATAGTTATATTTAAATACAGAATATTAAAATTAAATATAGAATAATATATTTATATTAATATAACGACGATTGGATTAAAGATGGCATGAGAAGTGAGACAGAAGCTTCCTCCTAAAACCACATATAATACGAAAATATAATTAATACAACTAATCTTGAAAAAGCAACAGGAAAGAGGGCTGCACCAGACTGCATACACATGGAGAAAAGAATAAACCTCATGGAACAGGCTAACATACCAAAGCTGTGGCCCAGCAGGACCCAAGCCCTTCCCCTACCCCAGCTCACTGGCAGGAGGAAGAGAAATGGAGCGGGGAGGGAGGGTAGGCCTGGGACTGCTGAACACCTAGCTCTGGAGATCTGCTCTAGGAACACAAACCTACATTTCATGGTGCTTTCATGGTGCTCTCGTGATTAGGGGAATTGGAAAGCGAATACAGGCAGAATACCTGGAGAGACTGAGATTCCAGTCACTTGTGGAAAACAGGGACCTATATCTGGCTTCTCTGGGACAAATGAAAGCAGTCTGAGACTTCCTAAGAGCGAGAGGGCTGCTAAAGGGGCAAGGATTGCACAGAGCTTACTGTTCAGGAGAAAGGACAGGTAGACAAAATTCTGTGGGTGCACTCTGCCCAGCAGGTTGGGAGCTTTCACGAACTTCAGGGGCTCCAGCTCCCTGGCAGCCTACACAGCTCCAAGAACCCCCTCCGTGATAAGCAGCCTACTGCGCCTTTCTCCTGGCCAGCCCCACCGGGGTCACAAACCGGGAAACCCTACCCTGGCATTACGACAGCCAGAGGGAATCCACATCTACAGCATCTACAAATGTAAAGCATAGAGGCTTATACCTGTGTACTCAGCCCACTGGTTCTGGCAGTGGAGACAGGCATAGCAGCCAGGAAGCAGGAAACAGCTCTTTCCTCCCCCCAGGCACCAACACCACTCCCCTGTGACATGACATAGCTTCAGGTGCTGAGCAGCTCCAGAGAGTAGAGTTTCTGGGCACTAGAGGGCGCCAGATAGAAATATGAAAAATCAAAGGAACCTGTTTCAAAGCAAAATTATGAATATACCACCAGAGAAAGTTTCAAATGAAATTGACCTCATGACTCTTCCTGAAAGATATTTCAAAATAAAAATCATTAACATGCTCATGGAGGTACACAAAAGTATTCAAGACCTCTGGAATGAATTCCAGTCAGAGATCCAATCATTATGAAACACAGTATCAGAAATGAAACATACAAAGGAAGATTTTAAAAGCATATTAGATACAGTGGAGGAGACGATAAATTAAATAGAAACCAGACAAGAGGAATACAAAGAAGCTGAGAAGAGGAATACAAAGAAGCTGAGGTACAGAGAGAAAAAATGATCTCTAAGAATGAAGAATATTGAGAGAACTGTGTGACCAATCCAAACCAAACAATATTCGCATTATAGGTGTACCAGAAGAAGAAGAGAGAGAAAAAAGGATAGAAAGGGTCTTTGAGGAGGTAATTGTTAAAAACTTGCCCAATCTGGGAAAGCAGACAGTCACTCAGGCAATGGAGGTAAACAGATCTCCCAACACAAGGGACCCAAGGAAGACAACACCAAGACATATAGTAATTAAAATGGCAAAGGATACGGATAGACTATTAAAAGCAGCCAGAGAGAGAAATAAGATCACATACAAAGAAAAGCCCATCAGGCTATCATCAGACTTCTCAGCAGAAACCTTACAGGCCAGAAGGGAGTGGCATGATGTATTTAATGCGATGAAGCAGAAGGGCCTTGAACCAAGATTATTTTATCCGGCAAGATTATCATTTAAATTTCAGGAGGGATTAAACAATTTCCAGATAAGCAAAAGCTGAGAGAATTTACCTCCCACAAACAGTCACTACATGTATTTTGGAGGGACTGCTATAGATGAAACTGTTCCTAAGGTTTAATAACTGTCACCACAGGTAATAAAACCACAGTAAAGAAAGTAGAACAGTTAATTACTAAGCAAATGCAAAATTAAATCAACTATCTCCAAAGTAAATCAAGGGACAGACAAAGAGTACAGAATATGATACCTAATGTATAAAGAATGGAGGAGGAAGAAAAAGGAGGAGAAAAAAATAACCTTTAGATTGTGTTTGTAATAGCATACTAAGTGAGTTAAGTTAGACTCTTACATAGTAAGGAAGTTACCCTTAAACATTTGGAAACCATGAATCTAAAGCCTGCAATGGCAATAACTACATACCTATTGATAATCACCCTAAATGTAAATGGTCTCAAAGCACCATCAAAAGACATAGAGTCACTGAATGGATAAAAAAACAAGACCCTTCTATATGCTGCCTACAAGAGACTCACTTTAAACCCAAAGACATACACAGACTAAATATGAAGGGATGGGAAAAGATATTTCATGAAACTAATAGGGAGAAAAAAGCAGGAGTTGCACTACTTGTATCAGACATAATAGACTTCAAAACAAAGAAAGTCACAAGAGACAAAGGACATTACATAATGATAAAGGGGTCAATCCAACAAGAAGATATAACCATTATAAATATCAATGCGCCCAATACATGAGCACCTACATATGTGAAACAAATACTAACAGAATTAAAAGGGGAAACAGAATGCAATGCATTCAATCTAGGAGACTTCAACACTCCACTCACTCCAAAGGATAGGCCTACCAGGCACAAAATAAGTAAGGAGACAGGCACTGAACAACACATTAAAACAGATGGACCTAACAAACATCTACAGAACTCTACACCCAAACGCAGCAGAATACACATTTTTCTCAAGTGCACATGGAAGATTTTCCAGAATAGTTCATATACGAGGCCAGTAAAAGAGCCTGAGTAAATTCAAAAAGTTTGAAATTGTACCAACCAGTTTCTCAGACCACGAAGGTATGAAACTAGAAATAAAGTACACAAAGAAAATGAAAAATCCCACAAACACATGGAGGCTTCATAACATGCTCCTAAATAACAATGGATCAATAACCAAATAAAAACAGAGATCAAGCAATATATGGAGACAAATGACAACAATAATTCAAAACTGCAAAATCTGTGGGATGCAGCAAAGTCTGTGATAAGAGGAATGTATATTGCAATAAAGACCTATCTCAGGAAAGAAGAACAATCCCATATGAACAGTCTAAGCTCACAGTTAACAAAATTAGAAAAAGAAGAACAAATGAGGCCCAAACGCAGTAGAAGGACAGACATAATCAAGATTAGAGCAGAAATAAATAAAATCGAGAAGAATAAAATAATAGGAAGGATCAATGAACACAAAAGCTGCTTCTTTGGAAAATAAAGAATATAGATAAACCCCTAGCCAGACTTATCAAGAAAATAAGAGTCTACACACATAAACAGAATCACAAATGAGAAAGGAAAAATCACTATGGACACCACAGAAATACAAAGAATTATGAGAGAATACTATGAAAAATTATATGCTAACAAACTGGATAACCTAGAAGAAATGGGTGAATTTCTAGAAAAATACAACGTTCTGAACTTCCGGGAAGATGGCGGTGTGAGCAGGGCGGCAGAAATCTCCTCCCAACACTATATTTATCTACGAAAACACAGAAAATACATCTATTCCTAAAAGAGAGACGAGAATACACAGGAAAGCGCACAGCGTGCAGCTACACCCGAGAGGACTCGGCACCCCAAGAGGCGGGTAAGATACGGAGCCGCGACCCGGCGGGACCCGAGCCCTCCCCCACCCCAGCGCACCGGCGGGAGGAGAGGATCAGAGCCGGGAGGGAGTGGAAGTGCACCCCGCGAAGTAGCCAGCCCCGGGGATCTGCGCGGGGAGCGCTGACCCACATTGCGCAGTGCAGCGGAGATTGGAGAGACAGAGGGGCAGGATCTGAGCGGGGAACGCGCCAGGGTGCTTGCAGCCGGCTCCCGGGAAGGAAAAAAAAAGTGTGCGCTTTCTTCAGCGGTCTTAAAGAGACAGGAGCCCAGCGGAGGAGCCGGATCGCCCCAGCACACTCAGCCCAGCAGGCTGGGAGTCCGGGGGAGTTTCAGACGCCTTAGCTGGCGACTGAGGAAGCATAGCCAGACTTAACACTTCTCACTCAGATCAACAGCCTCCTATTCGTTCCCACCCCTGCCAGAGCGATATAGGGCCCTGCGGAGCGGCACAGTCACAGCTGTGGAATAGTAGGGCAATAGCGCCACCTAGAGCATTCCCACAGAATCTACGTCCGGTGGGCATTTTTTTTTTGTTTTTTTGTTTTGTTTTGTTTTTTGTTTTCTTTCTGTTTTTTCTTTTCTTTCTTTTTTTTCTTTATTCTTTCCTTCTTTTTTTCTTTTTTTTCTCTCTTTTTTTTCTTCTCTTTTTAAAGTCTTAAAGAGCCCAGCTGACATACGTGGCAACTATCAGTGACCAAATTATACAGCCATGAAAAGACAGAGGAATATGGTTCAGACCAAAATCAACCAGACAACCCCAGAGAGGGAGTCTGAAGGGATGGAAATGCACAGCCTCCCTGAAAAAGAATTCAGAATAAAAGTCATAACCATGCTGATGGACCTACAGAGAAATGTGCAAGAGCTGAGGGAGGAAGTGAGGGAACTGAGGAAAGACAATACAGAAATCAGACAAGCGATCGACGGGCTTAAAAGCAGAATGGATGAGATGCGAGAGACTGTTAATGGAATAGAAAACAGAGAACAGGAGTACAGAGCAGCTGAGGCAGAGAGAGATAAAAGGATTTATAGGAATGAAAGAATATTAAGAGAACTGTGTGACCAATCCAAACGGAACAATATTCGCATTATAGGAGTACCAGAGGAAGAAGAGAGAGAAAAAGGGATAGAAAGTGTCTTTGAAGAAATAATTGCTGAAAACTTTCCCTCGCTGGGGAAGGAAGTAGTCTCGCAGTCCACCGAAGCTCATAGATCTCCCAACACAAGGGACCCAAGGAAGACAACACCAAGACACATAATAATTAAGATGGCAAAGATCAAAGATAAAGACAGGGTATTAAAGGCAGCTAGAGAGAGAAAAAAGATCACCTACAAAGGAAAACCCATCAGACTATCATCAGACTTCTCAACAGAAACCTTAGGGGCCAGAAGAGAATGGCATGATATATTTAACGTTATGAAACAGAAGGGCCTCGAACCAAGAATATTGTATCCAGCACGATTATCATTTAAATATGATGGAGGGATTAAACAATTTCCAGATAAACGAAAGTTCAGAGAGTTTGCCTCTCATAAACCACCACTACAGGATATCTTAAATGGACTGCTCTAGAGGGAAGCACACCTAAGGCTAAAAAGATGTCACCAGAGAAAAAAAAATCATAGCAAAGAAAGCAGACCATCCAAATACCAACTAAAGGCAAAGAATAAAACACCTATTATAGAAAGAATGGAGGAGGAGGAATAAGAAGGGAGAGAAAGAAAGAAACATCAGACTGTGTTTACAATAACTTAACAAGAAAGTTAAGTTAGATTGTTAGATAGTAAAGAAGCAACCCTTGAACCCTTGGTAACCACGAATCTAAAGCCAGCAATGGCAATAAGTACATACCTATCAATAATCACCCTAAATGTAAATGGACTGAATGCACCAATCAAAAGACACAGAGTAACAGAATGGATAAAAAAGCAAGACCCATCTATATGCTGTCTACAAGAAACTCACCTCAAATCCAAAGATATACACAGACTAAAAGTGAAGGGATGGAAAAAGATATTTCATGCAAACAACAAAGAGAAAAAGGCAGGTGTTGCAGTACTTGTATCAGACAAAATAGACTTCAAAACGAAGAAAGTAGCAAAAGATAAAGAAGGACATTACATAATGATAAAGGGGTCAGTCCAACAAGAAGATATAACCATTATAAATATATATGCACCCAACACAGGAGCGCCAGCATATGTGAGACAAATACTAACAGAATTAAAGGAGGAAATAGACAGCAATGCATTCATCTTAGGAGACTTGAACACACCACTCATTCCAGAGGACAGATCAACCAGACAGAAAATAAGCAAAGACACAGAGGCACTGAACAACACACTAGAACAGATGGACCTAACAGACATCTACAGAACTCTACACCCAAAAGCAACAGGATACACATTCTTCTCAAGTGCACATGGAACATTTTCCAGAAGAGACCACATACTAGGCCACAAAAAGAACCTCAGTAATTTCAAAAATATTGAAATCCTACCAACCAACTTCTCAGATCACCAAGGTATAAAACTAGAAATAAATTTTAGAAAGAAATCAAAAAGGCTCACAAATACATGGAGACTTAACAACACTCAAAACTACTAGAACTAATATCTGAATTCAGCAAAGTTGCAGGATACAAAATTAACACACAGAAATCTGTTGCTTTCCTATACACTAATGATGAACTAACAGAAAGAGAAATCAGAAAAACAATTCCATTCACAATTGCATCAAAAAGAATAAAATACCTAGGAATAAACCTAACGAAGGAAGTGAAAGACCTGTACTCTGAAAACTACAAGACACTCCTAAGAGAAATTAAAGAGGACACTAACAAATGGAAATGCATCCCATGCTCTTGGCTAGGAAGAATAAATATTGTCAAAATGGCTATACTACCTAAAGCAATCTACAGATTCAATGCAATCCCTATCAAACTACCAACAGCTTTCTTCAAGGAACTGGAACAAATAATTCTAAAATTCATATGGAACCACAAAAGACCCCGAATAGCCAAAGCAATCCTGAGAAGGAGGAATAAAACAGGGGGAATTACACTCCCTACCTTCAAGCTCTACTACAAAGCCACAGTAATCAAGACAATTTGGTATTGGCACAAAAACAGACCCACAGACCAGTGGAACAGAATAGAAAATCCAAACATTAACCCAAACATATAGAGTCAATTAATATTTGATAAAAGTGCCTTGGATATACAATGGGAGATGACAGCCTCTTCAGCAGCTGGTGTTGGAAAAACTGGACAGCTACATGTAAGAGAATGAAACTGGACTACTGTCTAGCCCCATACACAAAGGTAAACTCAAGGTGGATCAAAGACCTGAATGTAAGTCATGAAACCATAAAACTCTTAGAAAAAAACATAGGCAAAAATCTCTTGGACATAAACATGAGCAACTTCTTCATGAACATATCTCCCCGGGCAAGGGAAACAAAAGCAAAAATGAACAAGTGGGACTATATCAAGCTGAAAAGCTTCTGTACAGCAAAGGACACCATCAGTAGAACAAAAAGACATCCTACAGTATGGGAGAATATAGTCATAAAAAACGTATCTGATAAAGGGTTGACATCCAAAATATATAAAGAACTCATGCACCTTAACAAACAGAAAGCAAATAATCCAATTAAGAAATGGGCAGAGGACATGAATAGACACTTCTCCAAAGAAGAAATTCAGATGGCCAACAGGCACATGAAAAGATGCTCCACATCGCTAATCATCAGAGAAATGCAGATTAAAACCACAATGAGATATCACCTCACACCAGTGAGGATGGCCAACATCCAAAACACAAACAACAACAAATGTTGGCGAGGATGTGGAGAAAAGGGAACCCTCCTACACTGCTGGTGGGACTGCAAATTAGTTCAACCATTGTGGAAAGCAGTATGGAGGTTCCTCAAAAAACTCAAAATAGAAATACCATTTGACCCAGGAATTCCACTCCTAGGAATTTACCCTAAGAATGCAGCAGCCCAATTTGAAAAGGACAGATGCACCCCTATGTTTATTGCAGCACTATTTACAATAGCCAAGAAATGGAAGCAACCTAAGTGTCCATCAGTAGATGAATGGATAAAGAAGATGTGGTACATATACACAATGGAATATTATTCAGCCATAAGAAGAAAACAAATCCTACCATTTGCAACAACATGGATGGAGCTAGAGGGTAATTTGCTCAGTGAAATAAGCCAAGCCGAAAAAGACAAGTATCAAATGATTTCACTCATATATGGAGTATAAGAACAAAGAAAACTGAAGGAACAAAACAGCAGCAGACTCACAGAACCCAAGAACGGACTAATAGTTACCAAAGGGAAAGGGACTGGGGAAAATGGGCGGGAAAGGAGGGATAAGAGGGAAAAAGGGGCATTACGATTAGCAGATGTAATGTTGGGGGGGCACGGGGAGGGCAGTACAACTCAGAGAAGACAAGTAGTGATTCTATAGCATCTCACTACGCTGATGGACAGTGACTGTAATGGGGTTGGTGGGGGGGACCTGATGAAGGGGTAGTTTAATAATCGTAATATTGCACATGTAATTGTAAATTAATGATAATAAAATAAATTATATTAAAAAAAAAAGAAAAAAGAAAAATACAACGTTCTAAGGCTGACCCAGAAAGAAACAGAAAATATGAACAGACCAATTACCAGCAATGAAATTGAATTGGTAATCAAAAAACTACCTAAGAACAAAACGTGTAGACCAGATGGCTTCACCACTGAATTTTATCAAACATTCAGTGAAGACCTAATACCCATTCATAAAGTTTTCCAAAAAGTAGAAGAAGAGGGAATACTTGCAAACTCATTCCATGAGGCCAGCATCACTCTAATACCAAAACCAGGGAAAGACACCATAAAAAAAGAAAATTACAAACCCATATCCCTGATGAAAATAGATTAAAAAATACTCCACAGAATATTAGCAAAACAAATTCAAAAATACATCAAAGAGATCACCCATCATAATCAAGTAGGATTTATTCCAGGGATGCAAGGATGATTCAGCATTTGAAAATCCATCAATATCATCCACCACGTAAACAAAAAGGACAAAGACAACATGATCATCTCCACAGATGCTGAAAAAGCAAGCATTCAACAAAATTCAACATCCATTCATGATAAAAACTCTCAATAAAATAGGTATAGAAGGCAAGTACCTCAACATAATAAAGGCCATATATGACAAACCCACAGCCAACATTATACTTAACAGAGAGAAGCTGAAAGCTTTTCCTTTAAGATTGGGAACAAGACAAAGATGCCCACTCTCCCCACTGTTATTCAGCATAGTACTGGAGGTTGTAGCCACGGCAATCAGACAACACAAAGAAATAAAAGGCATCCAGATTGGCAGGGAAGAAGTTAAACTGTCCCTGTTTGCAGATGACATGATATTGTACATAAAAAACCCTAAAGAATCCACTTCAAAACTACTAGATCTAATACCTGAACTCAGCAAATTTGCAGTATACAAAATTAATACACAGAAATCTGTTGCATTTCTATACACTAATGATGAACTAGCAGAAAGAGAAATCAGGAAAACAATTCCATTCAAAGTTGCATCAAAAAGAATAAAATACCTAGGAATAAACCTAACCAATGAAGTGAAAGACCTATCCTCTGAAAACTACAAGACACTCATGAGAGAAATTAAAGAAGATACGAATAAATGGAAACACATCCCGTGTTCATGGATATGAAGAATTAATATTGTCAGAATGGCCATTCTGCATAAAGCAATGTACAGATTCAATGCAATCCCTATCAAAATACCAATAGCATTCTTCAACAAACTAGAGAAAATCGTTCTAAAATTCATATGGAACCATAAAAGACCCCAAAGAGCCAAAGCAATCCTGAGAAGGAAGAATAAAACTGGGGTGATTACACTTTCCAATTTCAAGTTCTACTACAAAGCCACAGTAATCAAGACAATTTGGTACTGGCAGAAGAATAGAGTCATAGACCAATGGAACAGACTAGAGATCCCTGATATAAACCCAATCATATATGGTCAATTAATATATGATAAAGGAGCCATGGACATACAATATGGAAATTATAGCCTCTTCAGAAACTGGTGTTGGCAAAATTGGACAGCTACATGCAACAGAATGAAACTGGATTATTGTCTAACCCCATACACAAAAGTAAACTTGAAATGGATCAAAGACTTGAATGTAAGTCCTGAAACCATAAATCTATTATAAGACAACATAGGCAAAAACCTCCTCAATATGAACATGAGCAACTTCTTCCTGATCGCATCTCCTCAAGCAAGTGAAACAAAAGCAAAAATAAACACATGGGACTACATCAAACTAAAAAGCTTCTGTATGGCAAAGGACACCATCAACAGAACAAAAAGGCATCCTACTGTATAGGAGAATATATTTGTAAATGACATATCCGACAAGGGGTTAACATCCAAAATATATAAAAAACTCACATGCCTCAACATCCAAAAAGCAAATAACCTGATTAAAAAATGGGCAGAGGATATGACGAGACAATTCTCCAAAAAAGAAATTCAGATGGCCAACCGACACATGAAAAGATGCTCCACATCATTAATCATCAGGGAAATGCAAATTAAAACCACATGAGATATTACCTCACACCAGTGGCCAGCATGGAAAAGATTAAGGACAACAAATGCTGGCGAGGATGCAGAGAAAGGGGAACCCTCCTATACTGCTTTTGGGAATGCAAGCTAGTCCAACCATTGTGGAAAGGAATATGGAGGTTTCTTAAAAAACTAAAAATAGAAATACCATTTGACCCAGGAATCCCACTCCTAGGAATTTACCCAATGAATGCAAGTTCTCAGATTCAAAAAGACATATGCACCCCTATGTTTATTGCAGCACTATTTACAATAGCCAAGAAATGGAAGCAGCGTAAGTGTCCATCAGTAGATGAATGGATAAAGAAGATGTGGTACATATACACAATGGAATACTATTCAGCCATAAGAAAGAAACAAATCCTACCATTTGCAACAACATGGATGGAGCTGGAAGTTATTATGCTCAGTAAAATAAGCCAGGTGGAGAAAGCAAGTGCCAAATGATTTCCCTCATTTGTGGAGTATAACCACAAAGCAAACTTGGAGCAAAAAAACAGCACCAGACACAGATTCCAAGAAAGGACTAGTGGTTATGAAAGGGGAGGGGTGTGGGAGCGTGGTTCGGGAAGGAGGGAGATGGGGATTGAGGGGTATTATGTTTAATACACATGGTGTGGGGGGGTCACAGTGAGACAGGGGCTGTGGGTGTAGTCAGAGTAGGGGGAGGGCCTCCGGAAAAAGCAAGGCAGAATATTTGCAGTCAGAGCAATGTAACTACATGCAAGGAAATCCCCTACCAAAACTCTGTGTTAAATATTAAGCTGCAGGGTCATTCTTCAGTAAGATCAGTTGGTGTTCCCCAGATAAAGAAGAGTAGCACAGGTTGTTATTATGCTAATTATTTGTAAGATTCACTTTAGCATGCTAAAGGCCCAGGCCTATGTGCTGTCTTTCCTCTTTCAGATCTGATGGGGTGGTTTTGCAAACCACGCAACTAATTTAGCATGCAGACCCATATGTAAACAACATAGTAAAAGGCAGCAAAGATTCCACCTTAAAGATAAGATTGCATTTTAACACCCAGGAAGTTTGGGAAGCAGGCTTCTTAACTTACTCTTTAGCAAACAGACAATACCTCAGTCCACCTTGAGGGCTGGGCAGGCCACCTTTTGATATGCTCCTAGACCAGGATGCCAGTATCCCGGAGAGACAGATGGGGTGAGGAATTCCTTGTGTTAAGTTAATTCTGGGTGCTCAGACACCACTTAGCAGGTCTGCACCCCTAAACCTTTTTTTCATGTTCTCGAAAAATTCTCTTCTGCCTATAAAACCCCTAGACAACGCAGCACACTGGACTCTCTTGTCCCCTCCTGGCGTGAGCCGGGAGCTCTGTCCTATCACTTTATTTTTAAATAAAAGTCTGTACCTTGCTCTCCTACCTTGCCTTTTTGCTAAGCTCATTCTTCGGCTTCGTGAACAAGAACCCCAGCATCAACAGGGAACAGTGAAGCACAGAAAAGGCAAACAGTGAATCCGTGGCATCTTACTACACTGATGGACAGTGACTGCAATGGGGTATGGGTGGGGACTTGATAATGTGGGTAAATGTAGTAGCCACATTGTTTTTTCATGTGAAACCTTCATAAGACTGTATATCAGTAATTCCTTAATAAAAATTTTTTAAGTGTAACTATATTTAGAGTAGGAGGAGGTGATAGGGAAAAAAATTCCTTTCTTTCAAGGTAGTAATACTGTGTTTTTTGCCTTCCTTTCCACAAGAGGGCAGAAGGTGAACACAATTTTCAACTACATTGGGTGCAGGCCTTTGGCTCTTACCAGCTAACTACCACCTGCTTCTGTTTTGGTAGAGTTGACAAACTGCTGCTGTTAATATCTGAACAACTGTCTCTGGGTTCGGGGCACTACTAAAGAAATACCTAGACAAATAAGGCATGATTCAGAGCACTCACAGCCTAGTGGGGTCACAGAGGGAAGAGCAATACATTTGGAGCGTTTGCTAAGGGCTCGAGGAGTCCTACACCTAGCTGGGGGTGTTCTCTGGACAGGCTGGAATGGTGGGTGTGGCACATGGGGCAGCAAGGCCAGTGATGCATTTGGATGATGCAGTGGGAGCGGGATGGATGGCACGTGGCCAGATCAACTGTGGGAGTACTGAGGGCCCAGGGTGGCCATGGGGTTGTACACTACAGGACTTGGGAATATTGATGAAAGAGGCAAAGGTTTCTTAGCCAAGACTGCCTGAAAACACTGGGCAGATTCTGAGGTCTGTTCTCCCTCCATCCCCTCTGGCAGCCTGCTCTGTTCCTCAGACCTTCACACACACACCCAACCAGCCCCCTTCCATCCTGTCCTCATAGAGGTTTTCTCCTTGTCCAGGGCTCTTTTCTCTTAAAGACGGGTTTTTTTAGGCCTTTTCACCCCCCCTTATCTGAGGGTTTGCTCTCATATATCAAGCCCAGGCTGCCTTCTTGCTCCGGACTTCTAAGTTCCTCTGGCCAACTACTCTCCCTGGTCTTAGTCTATTTATTCTTTTGAGCCTCTCTGGTCCCTAGGCCTTTTCTCTCCTGGACCCATTCTTCTCCTAACATTGGGATTGTGACCTTTCTTCATGGTCTCACATCAGTTACCCGGTCAGCTTGTTTCTTTCAGGGCCTGGAAATGGACTGCCTCTGAGGACCCCTGGGACTCTCAGGGGTGTGGCTGACACTGCTTTTACACCTCCTTTTTTCTTTTTGTAGGCTGGTCTTCATGCTCTACCCTTGACATTTTAATCTATTGCCATAGGTATTTTCAAAGCAATGGCTCTGCTCATAGCCTCTGAACTTGAAAAGTGGAGAAGTATGCACCACCGTCTCGGATCTTAAACCTGGTTCTCTTTCAGATCTTAAATGTGGTTCTCAGAGAGCATTTCCAACTGAGCTTATCTGCTGTGTGGTGTAATGGTGTAATGGAAATCACACCAGACCAGTGGTCACAGACAGGCCCTCTTACTGTTGCTTACCTTCCTGGCCAGGACACCTGAGGCAAGTGAATTCACTTCTTGGGGGTCTCAGTTTCCTCATGAAGGAAATGTTAGTGATGACTTTATAGCATTGTCCTGAGAAATAAGTGAAGTAATAAGTAACTGAGGAAGAGTTTTCTAAGTATCTAGGAAATCTTTTACACTAAAAGGAAATGTTTTAAAATGTAGCTATTATTATTATTGCTAATATTTCTTTATCTGTGAAACTCAACAGTGGGATTCCCAACAGAAGACTGAATGATCTCCAAGAGGCTCCTTCAAGTTCTTTCCTCTGAGTTTGTCAAATATGACTTGCCCTATATGCTGGTTGTATTTATAATTCAATTCTCACAGTCTTCCTCATGTTTTTCTCCTCTGGTAGCGCCCCTCACCCCCAGCCCTTACAATACCTTACAATAGCTCTTCACACTAAATTTCTCTCTGCTTGAGGAGTGAGTGGTTTCAGTTCTTCAGCGGGTATAGAAGCTTCACCATTTGGGGAGTCAACCTCAGACAAATTGGTCACACAGGCCAAACCAGAGGCATCACTGTCTCTTCTTCTCACATTCTGCTTTCTAGATATGAATATGGGCCAAAGGACACCGTACTGGCTGCTGTGACGAACCACCTGGCATACACAAAAATGTGTTCATTTCTATGCTAGAGTAAAATTTCACACAACCTGCAGTGGGGCAGCTTTTCTGGGCCTGAGGGAGCTTTGCTGATGTGTTAAACTGATCAGGTTGCCTGTTCCTCTTTGGGACACTTTTGTTTCCTGGGTTTTTGCTGCCTTCCTGCTTTAGAACAGCAGCACCCATGAGTAAACTCTTCACTCCAAGTACAATTAAGCATGGGAGGATTTGAAAATGGAGCCAGAATCAGCCCATTTCAAGGTGAATGATAGGTGCTGCATTCCAGGATGCTTTCCTAAGTGACAGTAAGGACAACCTCACAAAAGGTTTCCAAAAACTCATTCTGTGACACCTCAGTTGACCTTCTACCTCTAGCCTAGAAAAGAGGTTTAAAAGGCTGAAAAACGACTGGAGAAGAGAATTTGGAGAGCTGCTGTCATGCTGGTCCTAGCCTGTGCTGGAGAGGGGAGAAAGCCAGGGTCCCTGCGCTCCTACACTTTATAGGAGCAGCGGGAATGCATAAGTATTTCCCAAGGACCAGGCATGGGTCACTCAAGAAAGCTTGTGTGGGCTCTTTATATCCCAGCCAAGAAGGCTGTCTGATGAGCAGAACCTCACAGAAGAGTAAGTTCTCAGGCTCCATCAGACACATAAAGGTTGAGAAAGGGGTCTTGAGTGACCAGCTGGAGAGAGATCTCCAGGGGGTCTCTGAAAAACCCATGAAAGTACTTCAGGGAAGAAAATGCTTTCTTTACAGAAAGAGCTTATCTCCTGTCATCATGGAATTCCAAGTTGTGTGAGAACTTTCCTGTCTCACCTTCACTTCCACCCTGGGTGGGGTCAGAAACAATGGCAAAAGCTGGAGTGAAAGTCATGAAAAAGAGGTTGAAAAGAAAATAGAAATGTATCAGGACCTTTCCCACTTAAGGTATCACGGCAGAGGAGGGGAAACCCAGCCCAAACATGAAGCTTAAAGTTTTCTTATTATGCTGGATGCCACACTTTAATTACTGGACTTACTGTGACTAGATCTTTCATCACACATAAGTAACCAGAAAAATCTTAGGAGCTGCGCAAGTGTTTGTTCCTGGGGTCGGGAAGAACTAGCCCCACCACAAGGCAAAAGAACGCTGCTCTCTGACCCAGTCTCCCTGAGGCCCATTCGCTCTGTGTAAAGGCCAGGCCAGCAAACTGGAACAGATGCATCTGCGTGGTTCTTTTCCCCATAGGGAGGTGAATTTTGACATATTAATTATATTCCTTTTGGCACTTTGAGATAACAAAACCTTATTCAATGTCATCTTGATATACTGTTCTCTGCTTGCACAAAATATCATGTGTTAGTATAATTTGTCTGTGGAAACATCTTGCCTTACGTATTTTATATTTCCTCTCTTTGGATCCACAAATAATACTGACTTGTCAGTGTTAAGGTGCCACCCTTGGAAGCAGCAGGCATGTCCTTAGTGTCCCACTCTCCTCCAGCTGATTGAATTCTCCTCCCCAGCAGTCTGCTCAGGGTCTAACTGAAGGTCTGGCACACTCCCCTGGTCTACATAGTCTTCATTCTTCATCCCCAACCTTCCATTGGGGTGGGATTATCAAAGCCACAGGAGCCCATGGGTTCTCCTGGAAGAAATGGAGGGGATGGAGACAAAACTCCTGGGACCATCAACCAAACAGAGGGAACAAAAGGAGGGTCCAGAAAGAGAGTGGAGGTGTGGCAGAGAAGCAGGGGAGAGCAGGGTGTGTGAGTGTATAGCATCAGACTCTGCCTGTGCAAGCGGGATCAGACCTGCAGGGTGATTGCAGGAGCTGGTGAGAGGCAGTCAGAAATGCTGGGAGGTGTTATAGAAGCCATATTACAATAGGGCCAGGTGTGAGGAAATGGAAACAACAAGTACCAGACAGTTCTTTCAAGAGCTGTGGTTGAGAAAGGGCAGGAAGAGATGGGGCAATAACTGCAGGGAAGGGGCTTTCTGATGGGTGAGGTTTGAGCTTGCCAGAAAGCCTGCTTTAGGTTCCAGTGCCGCTTGGTGTAGCACGTTCAGCCAGCTTGACATCTAGTCAGCCTGCAGGTAGGGACACTCACAGAGTTCTGCCTCTGACAAGACCATCGGGGCACTGGGCCGCATGGATATCCAAGTGTCGGTGGTTCTCAGACAAAGCTCAACTTCAGGATATTTTGGGCGGAGGCATGGACAGCATCTGGATTATTTAGAAGCATGACAGGTTAATGGCAAAAACAAAAACAAGAATGAGGAAAGAGGAGAAAATAGAAAAATCTTCTTGTAAGTGGACATTATTTTTAAAGATGTGAAGCTTAACTATGTTGGATTTAAAACAACCCACCCCCCAATGAGATCTAAGAGGCTTGCCTAGAGCCCAAGGGTTCCTTGGTCATCCTATGATTTGATGGGAGTATAATCCCAATTTTAGGAGAAAGGCCAGCTATAATCAGAGTATATCTAATGACTAGGAATACCTAGTCATAAACACATGCTGTTTGTGCCAGCTCCTGGGGAAAAGAGGGTATGGAGCCTGGCACTTGCTGGTTACAGGCAAAGAAGTTTAACTTGGGAGAAACTGACATGTTTTATATAATACAAGCTACCAGGGAAGGATTTCAGGATGGCAAATGTCTTGGTAAAAATGTGATCAAATGATATCATGCCTCAAAAAAAAAACCCAAAATTAAAATAGAATAGAATGAATTTAACTGTTAACTAAAGCACATAAATTATGTTTTAAAATGGTGGCAGAATTCTGCTTCTAACTGAAGAGATTGTCTTTCCCCTCCCACCTCAAGCAACAACAGAAAAAGAGAAAGAGAGAGAGAGAAAGACAGAAAGAGAAAGAAAAAAGAAAAGAAAGAAAAAGAAAAGCAGACAAAATGTAACAGTGGTTTTCAAGAGAGTGGACATCAGGCAACAAAGGACAACAATTCCTGAGATAAAGAGAAGCAAAGGATTTCCCCTGATTACTGCTTAGAGAGTTTTCACATGACAGTACAGGGAATGGGACCCAAGCAAAGCAATACATAACTACATGCTGCCTACAAGAGATGTAAGGACATAAATAGAGACAGAAAGCAAATTGGTGATTGCTGGGAGTGGGAAGCGACTGAGTTACTAAATTGATTGAGAAGTGACTGCTTAATGGGTACAGGGTTTTCTTTGGGGTGATAAAAATATTTTGGAACTAAATAGAGGTAGTGATTGCACAATTTTGTGAATGTACTAAATGCCACTGAATTACACACTTTAAAACAGTTATTTTCTTATGTGAATTTCACCTGGGGAAAAAAAATCTAACCAGGCACATGAGGGAACAAAATAATATAAATTACAGCCAGCAGAAACCCACAGGAGATCTAGAGAATGAAGTTATAAACCTCAGATTTTAAAATTATTATGCTTTCTCTGTTCTCTGAGCAATGAAAGATATGAATGAGTATTTTGACAGAGAAATATAAACTATAAAAGAAGGGAAATTCTACAACGATATATATACAATTAAAATCAGTAACTCAGTAGATAGATTTAACAGCAGAATAGATAGGTGAAGAAGGAATTGATGGCATTTTGTGAATTAGAAGACAAAATCCAGAATACAGTACTGAGAGATGAAAATATGAAAACAAGAGAAGTGAAGGTAAGAGACAAAGAAGTTACAGAAAGGAGTCCCATGAAGAGAGGAGAGGATGAGTGGGACAGAAGCAGTGTTTGAAGAGTTAGCAGTTGAGAATTTTCAAAAGCTGATTAAAAATATTAAGCAGTACATGTATAGTTGACTTCTAAGCAGAAACAACGGAACCTGGAAGACAGTGATGATATCTTCAAAATGCTAAAAGAAAATAATTATCAACCAATGACCTGTGTTGAGATCACAAAGGATGACAAGAGATGGGTAAGGATTGAGCAGGCCACTAAAGAGACATTATCAAGGGATGTGTCCCAGGCAGATGGTCAGGATGTCTCAAGGACTATTGATGGAACAATGAATCAGTCTATTTAGGTGAAGCTAAGCTCCCATTACTAGGGGTGGTATGGAAATTGATGCTGGGAAGGGTCAGTAGGAGCAAGATGGTGAATGATTTCATTCTATATGTGATGGGAAATACTGAAAGTATTTTCTTGGTGGGATATTTCCTATCTACCTTGGTGGCCTATTTCTTCGTAGATACTACTACTAAAATTCCTTCGTGAGGTATTTTCCAGATACAGGTATAAATCATGCTGTCTCTTGCTACTTTACTGTGAGTGAAATGAAATTTAGATAAGTGCCAGCTTCAGCCTGAGCTGTACATTCATTCCCTTGAGAGGAAATATTATTGGATTACCACTTTTAAAGAATCTGATTGCAAAGAATCTTATTTCCTTTTAGATTTGTTCCTCTGGAGTCAGAGTGAGACAGTAAATTAGGGAGGGAAGGGGGAATAATGAAGTTCCCCTTCAAAGTTATTTCCAAATGGCTGACCTTTTTAATTATTTTCTCCCTTTCTAAGCACCATACTTTTAGGCCTAACCTTTCCCTTTCTGTCTCTATAAGAGCAGGACTCCTTACAAACCCATAGTGTCATAATCAGTCCGTGTGAACCCTGTTTTGCTTTAATTGCCTTCTCCTCATCTCTGAGTGCCGCTATTTGTCCCCTCCTCCAGAGTCCAGTCTGATATGTCTGTGTACATATTTGCATAATTCGTAAATCTTTTAAAACTGTGGTACTCTTTTATGTGTATTTTAACTTACATCATGGCACTGTGCTTTTAGGATCCTATAATTTGACCTACTGGACTAGAACTCTAATAATTTTCCAGATTTTCCTCTCATGGAATTTTTTTGTTTTTATGTGCTTCCTTTAAGATTCCTCAGCTTCCCGCCAGGCACATGAAAAGATGCTCCACATCACTAATCACTGGGGAAATGCAAATCAAAATTACAATGAGGTATCACCTCACACCTAGAATAGCTGTCATAAGACAAAAAATGACAAGTATAGGTGAAGGTGTGGAGAAATGGAACCCTAGTGCACTGTTGGTGAAAATGCAAACTGGTGCAGCTACTCTGGAAAAGAGTATGGTGGTTCCTCATAAAATAAAAAGTAGAATGACCACATGATCCAGCAATTTCACTTCTGCGTATACATCCAGAAGAACTGAAATCAAGATCTTATATAGATGTTGCACTCCAATGTCCACTGAAACATTATTCACAATAGACAAGACAGGGAAACAACCTAAGTGTTCATCAAAAGATGAAAGGATAAAGAGGTGATGCACACACACACACACACACACACACACACACACACACACACACACAATCAAACATTACTGAGCCGTGAGAAAGAAGGAAATCCTGCCATTTTCAACAACTTGAGGACATTATGCTAAGTGAAATAAATCAGAAAAAGAAAGATAAATACCATATGATATACCTACATGTAGAACTTAAAAAAGTCAGACTCAGAGAAACAAAGAGTAGAGTGGCGCATACCAGGAATTGAGGGGTGGGGAAAATGGGAAGATACTGGGTAAAGGGTACAAATTCTAATTGTAAGTTTAAAGTTTGGGGATCTAATATATAGCCTGGCGATTCTAGCTAATAATACTGTGTCATATACTTGAATGTTTCTAAGAGAGTAATTTTAAATTGTCTCACCTTAAAAAAGAAATGGTAACTATATGACAGGATGGAGGTGGTAGCTAATGCCATCCATGGTGGTAATCACTGTGCAATATACAATGCATCAAATAAACACTTGCACGCCTTAAACTCACACATGTTAGGTATCAGTATCAATAAAGCTGGAGGGAAAAGAAGATTCCTCAACTTTAACTTAAATCCCTTCTGCTGATTTAAAATTTGCACTATAAATTTGATGTACGGCTCTGCTTCTGATTGCTGTATGCAATGTAACTTTCCAGGCAGGTTACATGCAAAGGGATTTCAGGGTCACAGATACTATGTGCACGTTTAATCACGCTAGGTGGTGCCATGCAGCTCTTGAGAATGACCAAAAGCCTTCCTCCCCCTATCAAAGAATAAAGGTTCCATTTTCTATAAACTTGTCAATATTTGATATTATCCAACTTTCAAATTTCAGCCAATAAAATGAGCATAAAGCAATGCCTCATTTTCTCATTACTAATGAGGTTGAGCTTCTCTTCATACATTTATTAGCCCTTTGGGTATTCTTTAGTTATATCCCTTGCTGATTTTTCTAATAAGCATCCTGCCTTTTTTCTTGTTCTGTAAAATTTCCATATATATTTTAGAACAGTGCTGCCCAATAGAACTTTTTGAGATGATGGGAATGTTCTATATTTGTGCTGTCTAATATGGTAGCCACTAGCCATGTGTGGTTACTGAGTACTTAAAATGTGGACAGTGTAACCAAAGAACTGAATTTTTAATTTTATTTAATTGTGATTTTTTTATTTAAATGTAACTAGTCACATGTGGACAGTGCAGGGTCTAGGTATTAATCCCTCATCAGTTTTTGGCAGAGCAAATGTTTTCTCCTGGTCTGTCAACTGTCTGAAAACTTAGTCCATGAGTCCTTTGTTAAATAGAAATTCATAATTTTGGTGTGCTCAAATCTATACATCCTTTTGCTTTATAGTTTGGCTTTTTGGGCTCTTCTTTAGCAAAGAATTCTCTGTCAACTTCAGTATCACAAAGATAGTCTCTGAAAAAAATTTTCTATTACCTTTAAGTTTGGGGGTTCTTATTAGCATGTGGCATAAAGATCTTGCTTTTTTTTCTGCACATAATAAACCAGTTTTCTCACTCAATTCATTAAACAGTTCTTTCTTTCCCTGGCAGAGTAAGGAAGCATTTTTTTTTAAAGATCACATACCAGGTCCAGTGATACCTTAATCCATTTTTAGCCCTCTGTTCTGTATTATGGTCCATTTGCCTGCTTCCATGACAGTATCATTTTAATACTGTACCTTTGTAGTATCTCTTCAAAATTGATTGGTATGACAATTTGTCCTCTGCTTTTCATGATTAAATTGACTATTTTTCCATTACGTTTTAGAATAAGTGTGTCAATTATTTCAAAAATCTTGCTGAAATTTTAATAGGGATTGCATTTAAATTAGATTAATTTTGGAAGAACCAAATTCGTATGATGTTGTCATTTCATCCATGTGCACTTATGCAAATCTTCCTGAATTTCATTAACAGCTTTATAGAAATAAAATCTTCATAAAAATCTTGCACATATTTAAAGTGCACAAATTGGCAAGCTTTGACTTACGGATGAGTCTGTGAAACCATCATCAATATCAAGACAGTGATAGCGAACAAATTCATCTCCCTAAATGTCCCTGTGAGCCTTTATAATCTTTTTCTTCTATTCCTCCCCCACCCTTTTCTCATGCAACCAGTAGACAGCTTCCTCTCACTATAGATAGAAAGTTTGTTTGCATTTTCTAAAGTTTTTAGTAAATGGAATCACACAGTAGGTACTTTTTTGGTCTGGCTTCTTTCACTCAGTATAATAATTTTGAGATTCATTCATCTTGTAGCATGAATACTACTTGCTCTGGCTGAGTAGTATTCCATTGTATGGAAGTATCACCATTTATTTACTCATTCACCTGCCGGTGGACATTTGGGCTGTTTCCAGTTTGGGGTTATCACAAATAAAGCAGTTGTGAAAATTTGTGGAAAACTCTTTGCATATAGGTATGTTTTATTTATCCTGAGGTAAATACACAGAAGTGAAATGGTTAGATCATATAAGTGTATATTTAACTTTTTAAGAAACTGCTAAACTGTGCTTCAAAGTGTTTGTACCATTTTACATTCCCAAAAACAATATATAGAGTTCTAGTTCCTCCAACACACAGTTTGTATGGTTAGTATGTAGTTTTAGCCATTCTAGTAAGTGTGTAGAGGTTATCTCATGGTTTTAAATTGAATTTCCCTAATTAATTTGCCAGAGGTACTGGGCAACTTTTCATCTGCTTATTTGCCATTCATACAATCCTTTTTAGTGAACTGTGTTAAAATCTTCTGCCTATTTTTTAAAATTGGGGTTTATTTATTTATTTTTATTGTGCTTTGAGCATTTTTTATATATTCTAGAATATATATATTCTTTATATATTGTAATTTACAAATATTTTCTCCCATTCTCTTGCTTGTCTTTTCATTGATATAACAGTCTTTTGAAGAATGGAAGTTTTATTGAATAGGTCTAATTTATCAAATTGTTGTTTTATGGATTATGTTTTTATGTAAAGAATTCATATGAGAAGTGTTGTATATAAGAAACTTTGCCCAACTCATTTATAAGGAATTTTTCATAGAGGTTCTATTTATTGTTTTAGGTTTTACATGTAACTCTATGTTTAGCTTTTTTATTGCTGCATAACAGATTACCACAAATGTAGTAAAAAATTTTCTTAAAACAACAGAAGTTTGTTATCTTACAGTTTCTGTAGGTTAGAAATCCAGCACAGCATGGCTGGATTCTCTGGGCTAAAATCAAGGTATTGGCTAGGGCTGCAGTTCTCATATGGAGCTTGGGGTGTCCTCTTCCAAGCAAAGTAAGGTTTTTGGCAGATTTCAGTTACTTATGGTTGTAGAACTGAGATCCTGGTTCCTTCCTGGTTGTTGGCCAGGGGCTTTCTTTTAGCAATTTAAGCCTGTCCACATTTCTTGTTACATGGCCCCCTCCATCTTCAAACTATCAGTGACACACTGATTCCTTCTCATTCTTTGAATCTCTCCAACTTCACCTTTTGCCTTTTTCTTATGCTTTTAAATGTTCATATGATTACATTGGGCCTACATGGACAATCCAGGGTAATCTCCCAATTTTAAGGCCAACTGATTAATAACCTTAATTACATCTGTAAAAGTACTTTTTGCTGTGTAACATATTCACAGTCTTGGGTATTAGGGCTTATAATCTTCTTGGGGGATATAATTCTGCCTACCACAGTCCATGATCAATTTTGAGTTAATATTTGTATATAGTGTGAGGTATGGATAGATAATGCATTTGTTTTCCTGTGGCTATCCAATTGTCCCAGCATCATTTGCTAAAAACGCTATCCTTTCTCTACTGAATTACATTGGTGAGGGGGGATGGATGAATAGTAAGAAAACAGAGGAGTTTTAGACAAATGAAAATACTTTGTATGGCACTATAGTGATGGATATATGTTGTTTTACATTTGTCCAAACCCATCGAATGTACAGTATAAAGACTGAACTGTGATGTAAATTATGGACTTTAAGACACAGAGTAATAGAATGGATAAAAAACCAAGACCCACTATATGCTGCCGACAAGAGACTCACTTCAAACCCAAAGACATACACAGACTAAAAGTGAAGATATGGAAAAAGATATTTCATACAACTAATAGGGAGAAAAAAGGAGGAGTTGTAGTACTTGTATCAGACAAAATAGACTTCAAAACAAAGAAAGTCACAAGAGACAAAGAAGGACATTACATAATGATAAAGCGGTCAGTCCAAAAAGAGGACATAACCATTATAAATATAAACGAACCCAACACAGGATCACCAACATATCTGAAACAAATACTAACAGAATTAAAGGAGGAAATAGACAGCAATGCATTCATTTTAGGAGACTTCAACACACCACTCACTCCAAAGGACAGATCCACCAGACAGAAAATAAGTAAAGACACAGAGGCACTGAACAACACACTAGAACAGATGGACCTAACAGACATCTACAGAACTCTACACCCAAAAGCAGCACAATACGCACTCTTCTCAAGTGCACATGGAACATTTTCCAGAACAGACCACATTCTAGGCCACAAAAAGAGCCTCAGTAAATTAAAAAATATTGAAATTCTGCCAACCAACTTCTCAGATCAAAAAGGTATAAAACTAGCAGTAAATTATAAAAATAAAACAAAAAGGCTCACAAACACATGGAGGCTTAACAACATATTCCTAAATAATCAATGGATCAATGCCCAAATTAAAACAGAGATCAAGCAATATATGGAAACAAATGACAACAGCAGCACAATGCCCCAACTTCTGTGGGACACAGTGAGGGCAGTTCTAAGAGGAAAGTATATAGCACTCCAGGCCTATTTAAAAATGAAGAACAATCCCAAATGAATAGTCTTAAGTCACAATTATTGAAACTGGAAAAAGAGAACAAATGAGGCCCAAAGTCAGCAGAAGGAGGGACATGACAAAGATCAGAGAAGAAATAAATAAAATTGAGAAGAATAAAACAATAGAAAAAAATAAGTGAAACCAAGAGCTGGTTCTTTGAGAAAATAAACAAAATAGATAACCCCCTAGCCAGACTTATTAAGAGAAAAAGAGTATCTACACACATAAACAGAATCAGAAATGAGAAAGGAAAAATCAGGACGGACCCCACAGAAATACAAAGAAGTATTAGAGAATACTATGAAAATCTATATGCTAACAAGCTGGATAACCTAGAAGGAATGGACAGCTTTCTAGAAAAATACAACCTACCTTCCAAGACTGACCAAGGAAGAAACAGAAAATCTAAACAGACCAATTACCAGCAACGAAATTGAATTAGAAATCAAAAAACTACCCAAGAACAAAACCCCTGGGCCAGATGGATTCACCACTGAATTTTATCAGACATATAGAGAAGGCATAATACCCATTCTCCTTAAAGCTTTCCAAAAAATAGAAGAGGAGGGAATACTTCCAAACTCATTCTATGAAGCCAGCATCACTCTAATACCAAAACCGGGCAGACACCACAAAAAAAGAAAATTACAGACCAATATCCCTGATGAACATAGATGCAAAAATACTCAACAAAATATGAGCGAACCAAATTCAGAAATACATCAAGAGGATCATACACCATGATCAAGTGGGATTCATCTCAGGGATGCAAGGATGGTATAACATTCGAAAATCCATCAACATCACCCACCACATCAACAAAAAGGAGGACAAAAACCACATGATTATCTCCATAGATGCTAAAAAAGCATTCAACAAAATTCAACATCCATTTATGATGAAAACTCTCAACAAAATGGGTATAGAGGGCAAGTACCTCAACATAATAAAGGCCATATACGACAAACCCACAGTCAACATCATACTTAACAGCGAGAAGCTGAAAGCTTTTCACCTAAGATTGTGAACAAGACAGGGATGCCCACTCTCCCCACGTTTATTCAACATAGTACTGAACGTTCTAGCCATGGCAATTAGACAAAACAAAGAAATACAAGGTATCCAGATTGGTAAAGAAGAAGTCAAATTGTCACTATTTGCAGATGACCTGATACTGTACATAAAAAACCCTAAAGACTCCATTCCAAAACTACTAGAACTAATATATGAATTCAGCAAAGTTGCAGGATACAAAATTAACACACAGAAATCTGTTGCACTCCTATACACTAACGATGAACTAGCAGAAAGAGAAATCAAGAAAATAATTCCATTCCTGACATTCCATTCCAAACAATTGCATCAAAGAGAATAAAATAGCTAGGAATAAACCTAACCAGGAAGTGAAAGACCTATGCTCTGAAAACTACAAGACACTCTAAGAGAAATTAAAGAGGACACTAACAAATGGAAACTCATTCCAGGCCCTTGGCTATGAAGAATTAATATTGTCAAAATAGCCATCCTGCCTAAAGCAATCTACAGATTCAACACAATCCCTATCAAAATACCAGCAGCATTCTTCAATGAACTGGAAAAAATAGTTCTAAAATTCATATGGAACCACAAAAGACCCCAAACAGCCAAAGCAATCCTGAGAAGGAAGAATAAAGCAGGGGGGATCTCATTTCCCAACTTCAAGCTCTACTACAAAGCCACAGTAATCAAGATAATTTGGTACTGGCACAAGAACAGACCCACAGAACAGTGGAACAGAAAAGAGAATCCAGATATTAACCCAAATATATATGGTCAATGAATACATGATAAAGGAGCCATGGATATACAATGGGGAAATGACAGCCTCTTCAACAGCTGGGGTTGGCAAAACTGGGCAGCTACATGTAAGAGAATGAAACTGGATCATCGTTTAACCCCATACACAAAAGTAAATTCGAAATGGATCAAAGACCTGAGTAAATCATGAAACCATAAAACTCTTAGAGAAAAACATAGGCAAAAATCTCTTGGACATAAACATGAGCAACTTCTTCATGTATATATCTCCCTGGGCAAGGGAAACAAAAGCAAAAATGAACAAGTGGGACTATATCAAGCTGAAAAGCTTCTGTACAGCAAAGGACACCATCAATAGAACAAAAAGGCATCCTACAGTATGGGAGAATATATTCATAAATGACATATCCGATAAAGGGTTGACATTCAAAATACATAAAGAGCTCATGCACTTCAACAAACAAAAGCAAATAAGCCAATTAAAAAATGGGCAGAGGATCTTAACAGATACTTCCCCAAAGAAGAAATTCAGATGGCCAACAGGCACATGAAAAGATGCTCCACATCCCTAATCATCAGAGAAATGCAAATTAAAACCACAATGAGATATCAACTCACACCAGTTAGGATGGCCAATATCGAAAAGACAAACAACAACAAATGTTGGCGAGGATGTGAAGAAAGGGGAACCTTCCTACACTGCTGGTGGAATGTAAATTAGTTCAACCATTGTGGAAAGCAGTATGGAGGTTCCTCAAAAAACTCAAAATAGAAATACCATTTGACCCAGGAATCCCACTCCTAGGAATTTACCCTAAGAATGCAGCAGCCCAGTTTGAAAAAGACATATGCACCCCTATGTTTATTGCAGCACTATTTACAATAGCCAAGAAATGGAAGCAGCGTAAGTGTCCATCAGTAGATGAATGGATAAAGAAGATGTGGTACATATACACAATGGAATATTATTCAGCCATAAGAAGAAAACAAATCCTACCATTTGCAACAACATGGATGGAGCTAGAGGGTATTATGCTCAGTGAAATAAGCCAGGCGGAAAAAGACAAGCACCAAATGTTTTCACTCATATGTGGAGTATAAGAACAAAGAAAAAAATGAAGAAAGAAAACAGCAGCAGACTCACAGAACCCAAGAATGGACTAACAGTTACCAAAGGGAAAGGGACTGGGGAGGATGGGTGGGAAGGGAGGGATAAGAGGGAAAAAGGGTCATTACAATTAGCAGACATAATGTAGAGGGGGCTCGTGGAGGGCTGTACAACACAGAGAAGATAAGTAGTGATTCTGTAGTGTCTTACTACGCTGATGGACAGTGACTGTAATGGGGAATGTGGTGGGGACTTGATGATGGAGGGAGTCTAGTAACCATAATGTTGCTCATGTAACTGTGATATCAAAACAAAAAAAAACTATGTACTTTGATTGATTATGATGTGTCAATGTGTGTTCATAAATTGTAACCAATATAGAACTCTGGTAGGGGATGTTGATAATGAGGGAGGCTATGCATGTGTTGGGGTATATGGGAAATCTCTGTACCTTTTCCTCAATTTTACTGTGAATGCTTAAAAAACACAGAGAACAATATTTTTTAAATCTATTTTCTATATATGTGTAGGATTATATTTGGTCTGTCTATTCTTTCATTGATCCAATTGTTTGTTGCCATGCCAATACAATACTTGCAGTATTATAATATCTTGAAATCTGGTAGGATTTGGTCTGTTTTTTTCTTCTTTTTCAGAGTTGTTTGAATATTTCAGGTATGCATTTCCATATGAATTTTAGCATCAACTTGTCAATTTTTATAAAAATAACACTGGGTTTTTATTGCAATTCCATTGAATCTATAAAGAGTTAAGGGAGAATCAACATCTTAATAATATTGTGTCTTGGGACCACTGAGTGAGATATATCTCTCCATTTATTTAGATCTTCTTTCATTTCTCTCAGCATAGTTTTATATTTTTCATAATACAGATCTTTCACATCTTTCATCAGATTTATCCTGAAATATTTTATATTTTTGAAATGGCATTGTGTTTTAATTTCTGTTGATGATTGTTCATTACTAGTATATAGAAATACAATTTATTTTTGTTTCTTTGATTACTTTTTCTTGCTTATTTCACTGTGAAATGTTGAATGTTGTTGTTCTGGTCCTGATCTTAGCATTGTCTTTCACCATTAAGTACAATGTTAACTATAAGTCTTTCATAGATGTCCTTTATCAAGTTAGAGAATTTCTCTTCTGTTCCTAGATTGCTGAGAGTTTTTTGTAAAACCAGGAATAGATGTTGGATTTTTGTCTAATGTTATTGAGATGATTATATGGTTTTTCTTCTTTAGTTTGTTAATATGGTGAATTACACTAACTTGCAAATGTTAAGTCAATCCTGCATTCCTGGAATAAACTCCACTTGTCATCATCTTCCTTTACATATAGTTGAATTTGATTGTTAAAATTTTGTTGAAGATATAGGTTTGTAGATTTCTTTCTTGCCATGTCCTTGTATGCACAGTATCAGAGTAATGTTGGCCTCATAAATGTTTGGTATAATTCACAAGTGAAGCCACCTGGACCTAGAATTTTCTTTGTGGGAAGGTTTTAAACTGAAAATTTAATTTATTTATACATGTAGTAATATTCAGGTTATCTCTTTCTTCTTCAGTAAGCTTTGGTAGTTTTTGTCTTTCAAGTAATTCGTTCATTTCATTTGAAGTTTTCAAATTTATAGGCATAATGGTTCATAATATTCCTTTATGTTTTTTATTACCCCTAGAATCTGTAGTAATCACCTTACTTTTTCCTGATATTGACAATTTGTTATCTTCCCTCCTTCTGATCATTCTGAAAAGAGGTTTATCAATTAACTTTTTTAAAGGATCAGTGTATGGATTCATTGGCTTTATTATTTTACTGTTTTATATTTTATTGATTTCCATTTTGAACTTCATTATTTCCTTTCTTCTGCTTAGTTTGGGTATAATTTGCCCTACTTTTTGTAATTGGTTAAGTTGGAGCTAACATCATTGATTTGAGAATTTTCATCTTTTGTAATACAGGTGTTTTAGTGCTGCTAAATGCTGCTCATCGGCATTCTACAAAGTATATGTTATGCTTTCATTTTCATTCTCTTCAAAATACTTTCTGCTTTTCTGTTAGACTTCTTTTTGATTCAGGTATTATTTAGAAGTGTTAGTTTCCAAATATTCAGGGTTTTCCAGGGTATTTCTGTCATAGATTTCTAATATAGTTCTATTACTTCTAGGCTACATATAGTTGGGTTTACTTTTTTATCCAAACTGGCAATCTGAGCATTTCCATTTTATGTGATGTTTGACATGGTTATGTTTAAGTCTCTCATCTTCATAATTGTTTTCTATTTGTCCCATTTGTTCTCTGTTCCTTTTCCCTTTTTTTTTTTTTTGCTGCTTGATGATTTTTTGTGATTCCATCTTCTCTCATTTTTTGCTTGCTTTAGGGATTGCAGTATATATCTTTAATGTATCAAATAATACTATGCTGCTTCATATATATTATAAGAACCTAATATCAGTGTACTTCTATCTCTTCCTTCCAGGCCTTTGTGCTATTGTTGTCATATATTTTACTTCTAAACTTCACAATGTATGGTTATTATTTTTGCTTAAGGAATTATTTTGCCAAGTGATTTAAAGAATTAAAAAGTTCTTTATATTTACCAACAGTTATTGTTCCTGATGTTCTTCATTCCTTTGAGTAAATTCAGTTTTCCATCTGGTATCATTGTCCTTATGTCTGAAGAACTTCCTTAAACATTTTTTTAGTATGGGTGACTGGCGATGGATTCTTTCAACATTTGTTTGCCTGAAAAAGCCTTCATTTTGTCTTTTTATTCTTTTTAAATTTTTTAATACGGTATCATTGATATACAATCTTATGAAGGTTTCATATGAGCAATATTGTGGTCACTACATTCACGAATATTATCGAGTTCCCCTCCAAAACCGACCACAGTCACTGTCCATCAGTGTAGCAAGATGCCACAGAGTTACTACTTGTCTTCTCTGTGCTACACTGTCTTCCCTGTGACCGCCCCCCACCCACACCATGTGTGGCTATCATAATGCCCCTCAATCCCTTTCTCCCTCCCTCCTGACCTGCCCTCACCTATCTCTCCCCTTTGGTAACTGCTAGTCCCTTCTTGGAGCCTGTGACTCTGCTGCTGTTTTGTTCCTTGAGTTTTGCTTCCTTGTTATACTCTACAGATGAGGGAAATTATTTGATATTTGTCTTTCTCTGCCTGGCTTATTTCACTGAGCATAATACCCTCTAGCTCCATCCATGTTGTTGCAAATGGTAGGGTTTGTTTTCTTCTTATGGCTGAATAGTATTCCATTGTGTATACGTCCCGCATCTTCTTTATCCATTCATCTACTGATGGACACTCAGTTTGCTTCCATGTCTTGGCTATATTGTAAATAGTGCTGTGATAAACATAGGGGTGCATATGTCTTTTTTGAACCTGAGATCTTGTTTTCTTTCGGTAAATTCCTAGGAGTGGAATTTTTGGGTCAAATTGTATTTCTATTTAAAAATTTTTGAGGAACCTCCATTTCTTTCCACAATGGTTGAAATAATTAACATTCCCATCAGCAGTGTAGGAGGGTTCCCCTTTCTCTGCATCCTCACCAGCATTTGTTGTTACTTGTCTTTTAGATGTTGGCCATCCTTACTGGGGTGAGGTCATTTCTCATTGTAGTTTTAATTTGAATTTCCCTGATAATTAGCAATGTGGAGCATCTTTTCATGTGACTGTTAGCCATCTGAATTTCTTCTTTGGAGAAGTGTGTGTTCATATCCTCTGCCCATTTTTTAATTAGGTTATTTACTTTTTGGATGTTGAGGTGTGTGAGTTCTTTATATGTTTCAGATGTTAACCTTGTCGGATATGTCATGTACAAAATATTCTCCCATACTGAAGCATGCCTTTTTGTTCTACTGAAGGTATCCTTTGCTATACGGAAGCTTTTTAGTTTGATGTAGTCCCATTTGTTCATTTTTTCGTTTCCTTTGCCTGAGGAGATGTATTCAGAAAAAAAGTTGCTTGTGTTTATATTCAAGATATTTTTGACAATGTTGTTCTCTAGGAATTTTATGGTTTCATGAGTTACATTCAAGTCCTTGATCCATTTTGAGTTTACTTTTGTGTATGAGGTCAGACAATAATTCAGTTTCATTCTCTTACATGTAGCTGTCCAGTTTTGCAAACACCAGTCGTTGGAGAGGCTGTTGGTTCACCACTGTATATCCATGGCTCCTTTATTGTATATTAATTGACCATATATGCTTGGGTTTATATTTGAGCTCTCTATTCTGTTCCATTGATCTATGGGTCTGTTCTTGTGCCACTACCAAATTGTCTTGATTATTGTGGCTTTGTAGTAGTTTGAAGGCAGGGAGCGCAATCCCCTAAACTTTATTCTTCCTTCTGAGGACTGCTTTGGCTATTTGGGGTCTTTTGTGGTTCCATATGGATTTTAGAACTATTTGTTCCAGTTCATTGAAGAATGGTGTCAGTATTTTGATAGGATTGCATTTAATCTGTAGGTTGCTTTAGACAGGTTCACCTTTTTCACAATTTTAATTCTTCCTATCCATGAGCATGGGATGTATTTCCATTTATTGGCGTCTTCTTTAATTTCTCTCATGAGTGTCTTGAAATTTTCAGGGTATTGGTCTTTCACCAACTTGGTTAGGTTTGTTCCTACATATTTTATTCTTTTTGATGTAATTGTGAATGGAATTGCTTTCCTGATTTCTCTTTCTGCTAGTTCATCTTTAGTACATAGGAATGCAACAGATTTCTGTGTATTAATTTTTTTATCCTGCAATTCAGTTATTAGTTCTAGTAGTTTTGGTGTGGATTCTTTAGGGTTTTTTTATTTACAATATCATGTTATCTGCAAACAATGACAGTTCAACTTTTTCCTTACCAATCTGGATACCTTTATTTCTGTGTTGTCTGATTGCTGTGGCTAGGAACTCCAGTGCTATGTTAAATGAAAGTGGTGAGAGTGGGCATCTTTGTCTTGTTCCCGATCTTAAAGGAAAAGTTTTCAGCTTTTTGCTATTAAGTATGATGTTGGCTGTGGGTTTGTCACATATGGCCTTTATTATGTTGAGTTACTTGCCCTCTATACCCATTTTGTTGAGAATTTTTATTATGAATGGATGTTGAATTCTGTCAAATGCTTCTTCGGCATCTATGGAGATGATCATGTGGTTTTTGTCCTTATTTCTGTTGTTATGGTGAATGATGTTCATGGATTTTTGAATATTGTACCGTCCTTGCATCCCTGGAATAAATTCTGCTTGATCATTATGGATGATCTTTTTGATGTATTTTTGAATTCGGTTTCTTAATATTTTGATGAGTATTTTTGCATCTATGTTCATCAGGGATATTGATTGTAATTTTCTTTTTTGTGGTGTCTTTGCCAGTTTTGGTATTAGAGTGATGCGGGCCTTATAGAATGTATTTTGAAGTATTCCCTCCTCTTCTACGTTTTGGAAAACTTTAAGAAGGATCGGTATTAGAAGTTCACTAAATGTTTGACAAAAAAAATTCAGCGGTGAAGCCATCTGGTCCAGGTATTTTATTCTTAGGTAGTTTTTTGATTACCAATTCAATTTCTTTGCTGGTAATTGGTCTGTTCAGATTTTGTTTAGTCCAGGGTCAGTCTTGGCAGGTTGTATATTTCTAGAAAGTTGTCCATTTCTTCTAGATTATCCAATTTTTTAGCATATAATTTTTCATAGTATTCTCTAATAATTCTTTGTCTTTCCCTGGTGCCCATATTGATTTTTCCTTTCTCGTTTCTGATTCTGTTTATGTGTGCAGACTTTCTTTTTTTCTTGGTAAGTCTGGCTAGGGTTTTGTCTATTTTGTTTATTTTCTCAAAGAACGAGCTACTGGTTTCATTGATTCTTTCTACTGTTTTATTCTTCTCAATTTTATTTGTTTCTACTCTGCTCTTTATTATGTCACTCCTTCTACTGATCTTGGGCCTCATTTGTTCTTCTTTTGCTAGTTTCATTAATTGTGAGTATAGACTGTTCATTTGGGATTTTTCTTCTTTCCTGAGGTAGGCCTGTATTGCAATATACTTTCCTCCTAGCACAGCCTTCACTGCATCCCACAGATTTTATGGTGTTGAATTATTGTTGTCATTTGTCTCCATATATTGCTTGATCTCTGTTTTTTATTTGGTCATTGATCCATTGGTTATTTAGGAGCATGTTGTGAAGTCTCCATGTGTTTGTGGGATTTTTCATTTTCTGTGTGTAATTTATTTCTAGTTTCATATCTTTGTGGTCTGAGAAACTGGTTTGTACAATTTCAATCTTTTTTAATTTATTGAGGCTCTTTTTGTGGTCTAGTATATGATCTATTCTTGAAAATGTTCCATGTGTACTTGAGAAGAATGTGTATCCTCCTGCTTTTGGGTGTAGGGTTCTGTAGATGTCTGTTAGGTCCATCTGTTCTAGTGTGTTGTTCAGTGCCTCTGTCTCCTTATTTTCTGTCTGGTTGATCTTTTCTTTGGAGTGTGTGGTGTGTTGAAGTCTCCTAAAATGAATGCATTGCATTCTACTTCCCCTTTTAATGTTGTTAGTATGTTTCACATATGTAGGTGCTCCTATATTGGGTGCATATATATTTATCAAAGTTATATCCTCTTGTTGGACTCATCCCTTTTCATTATGTAATGTCCTTCTTTGTCTCTTCTGACTTTCTTTGTTTTGAAGTCTATTTTGTCTGATACAAGTACTGCAATTCCTGCTTTTTTCTCCCTGTAAGTTGCATGAAATATCTTTTTCCATACCTTTATTTTTAATCGGTGTATGTCTTTTGGTGTGAAGAGAATCTCTTGTAGGCAGCACACAGATGGGTCTTTTTTATCCATTCTGTAACTCTATGTGTTTTGATTGGTGCATTCAGTCCATTCACATTTAGGGTGTTATCAATAGGTATGTATTTACTGCCATTGCAGGCTTTAGATTCCTGTTTACAAACGGTTCAAGGGCAGTTTCTTTACTATCTAACAATCTGAATTCACTCAGTATGCTATTTCAAACACAACCTAAAGGCTCTTTTGTTTCTCCTTCTTCTTCTTCCTCCTCCACTCTTTATATATTAGGTGTCATATTCTGTGCTTTTTGTGTATCCCTCAACTGACTGTGGGTAGTTGATTTAATTTTTCATTTGCTTAGTAATTAATTGGTCTAATTCCTTTACTGTGGTTCATTTTTCTCTGGTGACAGCTCTTTAGCCTTAGAATCACTTCCATCTATAGCAGTCCCTCAAAAATACACTGTGGAGATGGTTTGTGATCACACTTTGGTTTGAGGCCCTTCTGTTTCATTGCATTAAATATTCATGCCACTCCCTTCTGGCCTGTAAGGTTTCTGCTGAGAAGTCTGATAATGGCATGATGGGTTTTCCTTTCTATGTGGTCTTTTTTCTCTCTCTGGCTGCTTTTAATACTCTTTCCTTGTCCTTGGTCTTTGTCATTTTAATTATTATATGTCTTGGTGTTCCTTGGTTCCCTTGTGTTGGGAGATCTGTGCACTTCCATGGCCTGAGAGACTATTTCCTTCCCCAGACTGGGGACGTTTTCAGCTATTATTTCCTCAAGGACACTTTCTATCCCTTTTTCTTTCTCCTTTTTCTGGTACCCCTATAATGAGAATATTGTTCCATTTGGATTGGTCACATAGTTCTCTTAATATTCTTTCATTCCTAGAGATCTTTTTCTCTCTGTGCCTCAGCTTCTTTGTATTCCTGTCCTCTAATTTGTTTCATTTACCATCTCCTCTACTTCATCTAATCTTTTAAATCCCTCCACTGTGTGCTTTATTTCAGATACTATATTTTTCAAAGTTGCCCTTTCTTGAAGTCCTCCCTGAGGTCTTGAATATTTTTCTGTAGCTCCATGAGCATTTTTATGACTTTTATTTTGAAATATTTTTCAGGAAGATTGCTGATTTCGATTTCACTTAGCCCTCTTTCTTGGGTGTTTGGGATTTTGGTTTGTACCAGGTTCTTTTGCCATTTCATATTTGTAATGATTCCTAAGGAATTATAACTTTGTGTAGGTGGTGCACTTTAATGCCCAGAAGCTCTACTCTCTGGAGCTGCCCAAGCCCTGGAGTGGTGGCACGGGTCACAGGCAAGTGGCACCAGTGCCTGCCGGGTGGAAAGACCTCTTTCCTGCTTCCTGGCTGCAGTGCCTGAAAGTTCCCAGTGGTCCAAGTGCCCACGAAGGAGCCTCTGCGTTATGCCCCTTTAGCTGCTGTAGGTGGGGCTGCCCTTTGGCTGGCCTGGCACAGTGGTAGGGGCACCAGGTTTGAGAACCAATGCCAGCTGGGAGGAAGGAGTGGCAGGCTGTGTGTACTGTGATGGGGCATCTCAGCACATGTCAACAGCCAGGAGGATGGAGCATATGAAGCTCTTGAAGTTCCCAACCTGCTGGGCTGTGTGCCAGAACAATTTTGTCCACCTGTCCTTTCTCCTGAGCAGTAAGCTCTGTGCAATCCTTGCCCCTTTATCATCCCTCTCACTGTTAGGAAGTCTTTCGAAATGCCTGCCTTTCTTTTGTCCTGGAATGGCCGGTGTAGGTACCTGTTCTCCACAAGCAGCTGGAATCTGTCTCTCCAAGTATTCTGCTTGTCTTTGCTTTCCAACCCCCCTAATCTCCAGTGCACCATGTAATATAGGTTCATGC
>JAVSCE010010030.1:0-21236 GCA_032199065.1 Smutsia gigantea
TTGACCACACTCTTGAAACTCATTTGGAGCCTCATTCTCACTATGGCAGTACCTATTCCACTTCTCTGTTATTTTTCCCTCTGGCACTTTGGCACAATTCCTATTTGACAGAGTATTAATTGTTGTTTTCATGCTCTCCCTCTAGAATATAAGCTCGATGAAGATCACAACTGTATTCCCAAGAGCCTAACACAGACATGTAGTGGAGGAGACATTTATAGGAGAGACTCTGGGAGTATTAACTAGTGGGTGGGGCAGTGGGATATAGGGCACAAAATTATCTTTGTATGTTGAAATTAGGAATTTACCCATTAGATAAATTGAGGTGTCACATACATAATGGGATGTTTAAGTCTGAGTTCAATAGATAGGTTGGGACTGGACATATACATTCTCAGTTTCACATAGAATATGCAATAAAATCTCAAATAACTTAAGTCTGAATATCAGATCATCAACTCCTGGGAATTTTCTGACTCTTCATCAAACAAATTCCTAGTATATCCTAGAAAGTTGATGGCTGTAGCCTAGAAACTTAAAAATGATGCTTGGAATGGTAACCTTGGTAGTAGACAGATGTCCTTATTCAGTCATTTAAAAAAAAAAAAAAAAGGCTGTTCAATTATGTGAAATAGACACTTTAGAAAGATTATCAACTAATAATGAAATTTTACCAATTTTCTCAGATGTCAAATAAATAGTCCATCTCGTATTTGAGTTAGCTGAGGTTTTACTACTACTTTTTATTTTTTGAAATAAGAACCTACTTTCACCCAGAGGATGATTCAAAGAGTGACCACTTGCATTGGCTCCTGACAATTGCATGTCTACAAAATGTGTAGTTTTTACGTATACCTCATTTATCCTCTTATGAGGCAGGGAGTGTCATTCACATTCTACATATGAAGAAACAGAGATTAGATTCAGTTTGACAACATTCACACAGCTCTAAGTAGTAAAGTTGAGACTCAAACTCAGGTTTTCTGACTCCTTATCAGGTTAGCTGCCTCCCTAGCTGTGGGTCTTTGTGAAACTTCTCTCACAGTCTCTTTGTGGTAGATACTTAATTTCTTTGGGATGAATTTCTTTTACTGGCATACTGACATCCCCTGGGACTTGGGCAACTTTCAGTCCTGTAGCAACTCCTCTAGATTTCTTCTTACTATTGCCTCAAAATTCTCCCCTTTCTCACCCAAAGTATTTCCTAAGACTAGCATTTTCCTCTTGTTCCACTTATCTGTTTTTAATAAGCTATGTAGAATCAGAGTGTTAGAACTAGAAAGGCCCTTAGGAATCATCAACAGAATAATCCCTTAATCCCTTGATTTATGTGTAAACAAACAGGCCCATAGAGATTGAATAGATGTGCACAGATGTGTAGCTACAAAATTAGAAAGTTTGCCTCTCCTACTAATCACACTTCATTTTCATAATTCCTAAATGAAGGTCTAAGACAAGCCCCAGAATTCCAGGGATCTCATCCATTTCGGTTTTGTACACTTTATGTATACACTAAAAACCTTTTTTATCTGCCTAAATTCTATGACTTTTTGGTGGAAAATAAGGTCAGGTTTGTATTAACACCACTCCTGCTTCAGAAATAATACTATTTTTCTTTTTTTCTCCCCACCCACCCCACCCCAGAAAGTTCTCAGGAACAAAATCCAGAGAATTCAAACAGTTCTGAGGTAAATATTTCTCAATAGCCTTTCATTGGTATACATGGGGTCCAACTGAACATAACCCAGTTTTCAAGGTCAAATCAGAGACAGCATGGTGTAATTTGAGGGACATCAGGACATAGAATTCCAACTCACAATTTCTTCCTGCTCAGAAATCTCTCCCCATCACTGAGATCTGCCCATGGTACCCAAGAAATCCTGAAATCAAAATCCTCACCTTAGCATTATCATTCCTTGCACAGAAAAAGCCACTCTTCCTCCCTAGCACCTAAACAGTTCCATTCCCAAACTCTATTACTGACGTCTCTAGAGAAGAGCCTAGAGACAAGTGAGTCATTTGGCCCTGCATAGGGCAGGTGGGCCCAAGTGAAGGACTTGATGGAGGCGGGAAGGAAATAGAAGCTTCAAACTGGAAGAGAGTGGTTTCCAGGAAACGAGTACTGATTCCATCCATTTATCTGTATTTTCCTAAGAAGTGGCTTTTTGAAGGCAGCTTTATAAAAGGCCCAGCTATTCTCCAGTGTAAACTCTGGAGATTTCCTCTTCCCTAATCCTTTTCAGAAGGTTTCCAATGAAGGCTGAAGTTGTAGATCCTGTTCTGTTTCTTCAGCACTTTGTTCCTTGGCACAGCATTCTAAGCACAGAACCAGAGAGGGGACTGAGAGTCAGAGATACTGAAAGAAGTCACAGAGAAGAGAGCCCCGACATATCTGTTGGTGAAGTCCCTCCTGAGCTGTGCACCCATGGAATTGACCTGAAGTTACATGGACAAAAGACTTTGAGAACTTGAACTATAGTCTTAATAGTGGTGCACACCCATGGGTACTATAAAAATACTGCCAAGACTTTGGAAACTAAATTTACATTAGAACCACAGCCATAGAAGGCAGGGTAGGATGTGTGGTCTGAACCTAAGTTGGTTAATTACCTACTTAAGTCAATGAGAACCACAAAAGATCAACCCTCTCTAGGGGATTTTAGTAATTCTTAGAATTTCATGAATTTTTTAAGTGCTCAGGCTATAATCCAGATATAATCCAAATCAATATAAAATCACCTCAGATTCTGTTTGAGTTTTAAGGGAAAGGGTAAAAGATGCCAACGTCAACATAGCCAAGATTTTGAAATTTTCAGACAAAAACTTAAAGCAATGATTATAATAATGTTCCATGAAGTAATGCATATACTCTTGAATTTAATGGAAAAAATAGATATTCTCAGCAGAACTGAAATATATTTACTCATCTCAGACACAAGGTATCATTTGCTCCCTGTTTTTGGATTAAGTATGCTCATGAGAGTTGTGTGGGCATTAAAAAAAAAAATCAGTATCTGCCAACCCTCAGCGATTTCAGTTTAGTTGGTGGTATGGACTCAGGGATCCACGTTTTTAAAAAATTTTGTACAGATGGCTCTATTGTGCAGCCAGTGATGACAGTGCTTTAGATAGTCTCTGCTCCATTTTATTCCTCAGGTATCTTGCTGGAAATATTTTAATACGTAAGCTGCCTCAAATCCTCTTGGAGGAACTGTGGTAGAATTTTTATAGTATCTGGGGGTTTTTACAAAATCTATAGACATCTTATATACTGCATGTATTTATACCTTCCTTCTGCAATTTTTTACTTCTTTTTATTGCTAGCATTGTAGAATATCTACAACGAAGCCCAGCTACCTATCCCAGACTATTTTATGCCTTTCTGGGAAAATTTCTGCTTCAGCATTCAAAGAGGTGACAAAGGCCTACAGAGTAAAGGCAGCATCTGAGCCATATTCCCTGCCCTACCAGGTCCACACAGCCGCATTCTTGCTCCAGACCCCCAGATGGCTAAGACTTCCATAAAAGGAAATTAGAGTTATGTAGTGAACATCCCTTTCCTTCTCTCTTTATCATTATCTCTATTATCAGGAAAGAATTTATAATTTATTACTTATTTCAATTCAGCCAAAGGAGAGAGAGGGGGAACATTGATTATCATTTAATGTTAGCCAAAATCCATATCTATGACAAGGGTCCATCCTAGGCAGCATGACTGGGCAATATTAAGAACCTAAGTGTCAGAATAATTCTTTGAGACTGCAGGGCACAGATTTTATGTATAATACAACAATGGTAGTAGTACATCTCTTGAGGATTTCCAGGTATCTCTAGTATGTGGTGTCCAACAGAAGATTAAGTTAGTGCTCTTTTTGTCTTGGCAGTTTGTCACCATCTTTGAAGGAAACAAGGATATCCCTGACAGTGTGGATTCCTCTGAAGAGGTTATATCAGGTACAAAATATACTATTCTTCTAACATTCCTCCTGGAATAAGTGGATCCCCCTTGCAGTAGTGACATCTATTATAAATATAAGACTGAGGTACTATTATTCTTACTATTCATATATATATTATGGAGTTGTCTTTAACCTTTAGCCAAAGCAGTAATAGATAAGGAACTAAGATTCATTAAGTACCAGCTATCTGCATTTTATTAAAGAGGAAAATCAGAGTCACTGAGGAGGGAAGAGAGAGACCATGTCACTAACGGTTGCCCCACAGCTAATCAGCTGCAGAGCCAGTATTCACAAACAGATCTGCCTGACCTCAAAGCCAAAGCTTATTCAACATGCCCATAGCTCGCATACACAAATGCTCACGGGAGCCAAGCAGGTAACATAAACAAGAGCAACAGGTGGAATGGGAGTCTGTGCCCTCCTGGAGATGGGTGCCCATCTAAAGGAGGTAACAGCTACCTGGGTTCAGTCACTGGCCTGCTGGGTTTTGCAGGTCTTCCGATTTGAGTCTTATCATCTTTCAAAAGAAGATGGAGGTGAAAATTTAATGTGAAAATTCCTGATTTTTACATTTTATGAAATAATTCAAAGCTTTTGTGAAATGCTTTAAGGACCAAACAAAACTTATCCATATATCCTATACCATACTACTCTCCCTGTGCATCTCATAAGACCCTAATTTACAAATAAGAAAATGGAAGTAAAACCTGCCTGAGTTTAACACAGTCAACAAAGAGAACTTTCAGGACTCAAAAACAGCTCTCATGACTTTGATCGTACATTCTTTCTCCCATCGATACTGTGGTTCCAGATAGTTGCCATTGCATCCCAGAATAAGGCCCACATTGGGTTATGACCAAAAATAGCCTATAGTTTTGCTCTGAAAATAACTATTAGCTGATAAATAAAAGGGTTCATTATTCTCTGTGGGGTTGAATTTCATGTATTCTATTAGAACCTAGGATACACCAGCCACCCACCAGTCTTGAATAAGATGAAGGAATCTAATAATGAGTGCAGATTTAGTGCCATTGCCAGTGTACTTCCAGGAACTGCCTTGCATTAGAACCACCCAAGGAACATTTAACAATGCAGATTCCTGGGCCCTTACCGGACTGGCTAAGTTAGCATCTCCAAGTAATGGTACTGAGGAATCTGCATTTTAAACCACCAAGTTTCAAGAACAGAAACTCTTTTTACCTCTTCAATGAGAATTTCAGAAGTCTTGCAACATTGCCTAAGTCCTGTTAGTAAAATTTTATCTTTTATCAGAATGTACATCTCTATTTCATCCATCTTTTGTCTTACCTCATTTTGGCTTTTTCCCTTTTAATTCTTAGGTCATTTAAAAAATAATAGCACAGTAAAAAACTTTGTTTATGGTTTAAATTTACTTTTTGCTATCTTAGCTTTAATCATAGAAAATTGTCTTGCTAAGAACAGATATCTAGGTCACTGCAAGAAGTATAGTCATGAACTTTGGCATGTTCTGGAATTAAGAAAATATGGGCTTTACTGTTGTGTGTTTCCATGTCCTGTCCTATCCTATCATAAAGTTGAATAGTACATAAATGCTCACTTCTGTTTTTATATGTAAATTTTTCATTTTGTTTAAAATAAAGTATGATATTCTCTATGAGTCCATGTTCTGAATAAGTGGTGCAGAAAAGTGAATCTAAATGGAAACTTATTAGCAAATACACTGTTATCTCACATGACAAAAAAGTCACTTGAAGTTAGTCAACACTTATCCAAGGTGGGTGAGAAATTATAGCAGTTTTAATGCACTTCTAATTTCACTTGAGCACTCAGAAATAGACACCTTCACTGTACATCGTTGAAAGTTACTTTCCCATGTGAGTTTAGCTCATCAGTGTTTCAGAGAGTTTTCCATTAGAAAAAGGCATCCTTTGCATACCTGACTAAAGAAGCATCAGAATGCAGTAGAGAGAATGGTACCATGAAATTCAAAAGTTAGACTCTATCCCCAGTCTGGCCACTTTCTACTAGTGTGACCTTAAGCAAAATATTTGACCTCACCAAGATTCAGTTCCCAAAATGAAGATATCATTCTTCTTGTTTCCTTCACAGGAGTGGTGGAAGGATCAAAAGAACCCCTGTGAATGTTTTTTAAATCCTGTAAATTATTTTATAAATGTGCATTTCTGAATTCTTAATCATCAATGCTGTAGTATGTATGACTGCCTCAATTAAAATGTCTAAAAATATCCGTATTACTTTTTGCTTTATCCACAGAAATTCCCAAGTCCAATATTTCCAAACAAGGATCTAAAATGTTGGCAAAGGTGTCTTCAGGTCTGTCAAAAGTGTTTCTTCGAACTAACACCACTATTTCCAAATCTTCAACACCTCAGCATTCCAAGTCCAATATTTCCAAACAAGGATCTAAAATGCGGGCAAAGATGTCTTCAGCTCTGTCAAAAGTGTTTCTTCTAATTAACACCTGTATTCCCAAATGTTCAACACCTCAGGAGGATGAGCTTCCTCTAATTGACATTAACACCTGTATTTCCAGATGTTCAACACCTCAGCAGGATGAGCACTGAAGCTTCTATGCCTGATATAACTATGCTTATTTCCCTTAGAAAATAAAATGTAACATAATGCGTAACATAATGCCCTATGATTTTTGTAATACTGAGCAAAAAATTAAGAGCCAAAGAAAGTGTGATAAAGACTTAGGTAAGAGAAGGGTTTAATAAACATTTCTGATAAACATATTGGTATGAGAAAATGCCAACTTCTAATATTACCTATGTGCCGTGAGAAAAAGAGACAAAATTGTACCTATTAAACCAGTCATTCCTCAGTAACCACCACAAAAATAACATGAATTTTCCTGTTAAATTGTTGATGGATATTTTCACCAAATACTTAGCAAGTTAAGATGAAACTCAAGCTGAATTTTATGGCACTATTACATTGATTGGTTCACTATTACAAGTATATTCTGATATTCAGATTAAAGTGTTTATGCCAGATATAAGAAATCAGGTTTTCCCACCTGCAGAGGCTTGTGATTTGTTCACTATTGCAAGACTATTCCAATATTCAGATTAAAGTTTTTATGCCAAATATAAGAAATCAGATTTCCCATCTGCAGAGGCTTGGAAGGAAGAGAATACCAACTAGAGATAAGTGATTACTGTGGATAAAATACTATATATGCATAAAATGAGACCTGTAATTAAAGGAAAAAACTCTTTACAGACAAGGGACTTTTTGTGGTTAAAATGTCATCAGTAAAAAAATTGTTGGTAATAAGGTTATTAAGTCCTTTATATAAATAATTTTACATGAACATAAAGACTATTTGTAAGAACATGAGTAATGAAAATTAACAAGATGGATAGCTAGTACAGTGTTAGGAGAAATTTTCAAATCAGTTCACTTGCAAGTTTGTGATATGGATCCAACTGCTGCATGGCTGTCGCTGGAATCTAAGGATTGTGTTTAAAAGGTTCTAAAGGTGGACTAAACAGCAAAGAATGTTAATCACCATCACTGGCTATCCTAATGCTGACTCATGAAAATTTGGAGAATCTGTGATCTTTTTTCTAAGATTTTTTTGACAGGGAGCCAGTTCTAAAGCAGAAACACCTGAGGGAATTTTGATTTACAAAATTGTGTTTTCTCTAATAAAGTTAGGCAGTGAGTTTATGACACGGAGACCAGAGGAAAAAATGTAATTATATAGAATATTTACTTTCTAATAATTTATTTAATTAGTAATTCAGTCCAAGTATAACAATCTGTAATAAATGATCTGATCTCAAAGATCATATAAAATCATGAAACCTAAAGATACAAACATTTTCAAAAAAAAATATAGTCTCTGTTAAACCTGTATCATTCTGCCTTTAGAACATAAAAGCAGCCAAAGATTATATATGAACAAACTAATATGGCTATGACAATGAAAATTTATAAACTATGAAATTTGATCTTTATTTTCTTTTCACATCACAAAATATTATTATTTTGATATTTTTCAGTGATTAAAAAATTTTGAGAACATTCTTAGTTTGCAGGCTGGTCAAAAATAGGTGCCAGGCCAGATTTATGCCCTCAGTGGTAATTTTCTCTGTCCTGTATTATGAAAATTTGGGACCCATAAATTAGTTGAATATTATATAAAGGATACAGAACATTTCTAAAAACAATGAATTTGGGGAAGTTTTTCATTTTTTTTACAAAAGATTAGTACATAAAGTTCAAATGTTCATCTATTTAGGGATTTGATTATTAAATACATTTCCAAAGAGACACATGAACATTCTACTAAAATATACCTTTAGTTACAAAAAGGAAAGTCAGAGATTCAAGATGGCAGCATGAGAGGTTAGAGAACTCCTCGCAAAAACCACATATAATATGAAAATATAGTTAATACAACTAATCCTAAAACAGCAACAGGAAAGAGGGCTGCACCAGACTGCATACACCAGGAGAACAGAGCAGACCTCACGAAACAAGGTAACGTACCAAAGCCTTTATCCAGTGGGACCCGAGCCCTTCCCTCACGCAGCTCATGTGCAGAAGAAAAATGGGGCAGGGAGTGGATGGAAGCCTAGGACTGCTGAACACCCAGCCCTGGAGATCTGCTTTGGGAGCACAGACATTGTATAGTGCTCTGGAGATTGGTGGGGTTGGAAAGCTAAGACAGGCAGAAACAGTTGTTGAGACTGAGATTCCAGCTGTTTCTGAAGGACAGGTATCAACATCCATCCACCATGGGACAAAGGAAAGGTGAGCAGTCTGAGAGGCTTCCTAGCAGCAAGAGGGTTAGTGACGTGCCAAGGTTTGCATGGAGCTTGCTATGCAGGAGAAAGGATAGGTGGACAAGCTTGTCTGGGCACACTCTGCCCATCAGATAGGGAATTTTGAGGAGCTTCAGGCGCTCCATCCCACTGGATGCCTACTCAGATCCGAGGCCCCCACTGTGACAAGCAGCCTGCTGTGCATTCCTGCTGGCACCTGCTCAGAAACTGGCAGTTACTGTGCTGGCATCAGGCAAGCTAGAGGGAGGCGGCACCTACAACAGTTAGAGATGCCAAATACAGAGGCTTACATCTGTGTGCTAGGCCCACTGGCTCTGATACTGGAGACAGACACTGCAGATGGGAATCAGGAAACAGCTCTTTTCTCCCCCCGAGGCACCAGCGCCGCTCCCCCATGACCCCCAACCTCACTCTAGGGGCTGAACAGCTGCAGAGACTAGAGCTTCTGGGCACTAAAGGGCACTACTTAGAATTAAGAAACATTAAAGGAACCTGGTTCAGACAAACATCTCACAAACCCCAGAAAAAGGGCCAAATGAAACTGAACTCACCAATCTTCCTGAAAGAGAGTTTAAAATAAAAATAAACATGCTCATGGAGGTACAGAAAAATATTCAAGAACTCAGGAATGAATTTAAGACAGAGAGTCAGTCATTAAGAAATTCCATATCTGAAATGAAACATACAATGGAGGGATTTAAAAGCAGATTAGATGTAGTAGAAGAGATGGTAAATGGAATAGAAATTAGAGAAAAGGAACACAAGGTGAGGCACAGAGAAAAAAGGATTTCTAATAACGAAAGACTATAGAGGGAACTGTGTGACCATTCCAAATGGAACAATATCTGCCTTATAAGGATACCAGAAGAAGAAGAAGAGAGAAAATGGGATAGAAATTGTTATTGAGGAGGTAATTGCTAAAAACTTCAAAATTCTCCAATCTGGGGAAGGAGATAGTGTCTCAAGCCATGGAGGTGCACAGATCTCCCAACACAAGGGACCCAAGGAAGACAACATCAAGACATATAATAATTAAAATGGCAAATATAATTTCATTCTAAATTATTTGTTTCCTATGATATGATGCCTGGGAATTGCTTGAAAAATTACAGCAAAAAATTGTGGGAAGAAATAGATGGAAGGAAATTTTATGATCTTGAGATTTATTAATGTTTACTTGCTGTGTACATGTGTTTTTCTTATATTATTCTAGCTCCATTCTCTATGTTTGAAATTTTTACATATTAAAACCACTAGTACTTTTTATATCTTAAAAAAAATAATAAAATGGCAAAGATCAAGGATAAAGACAGACTTTTAAAAGCAGCTAGAGAGAGAAAAGGAGATCACATACAAAGGAAACCCCATCAGGCTATCATCAGATTTCTCAACAGAAAACTTACAGGCCAGAAGGGACTAGCATGATATATTTAATGCAATGAAGCAGAAGGGCCTTGAACCAAGAATACTCTACCCGGCAAGGTTATCATTTAAATTTGAAGGAGGGATTAAGCAAGTTTCAGATTAGCAAAAGCTGAGAGAATTTACCTCCCCCAAAACACCTCTACAGTGAATTTTGGAGGAACTGTTGTAGATGGAAGTATTCCTAAGGCTAAGTAGATGTCACCAGGGGAAATAAACCAGGGCAAAGTACAACAATTAATTACTAAGCAGATGCAAAATCAAATCAACTTCCCCAAAAGTCAATCAAGGGATGGACAAAGTACAGAATATGATGCATAGCACATAAAGAATGGAGGAGAAAGAAAAAAGGAAAAAAAAGAACCCTTAGGTGTGTTGTAATAGCATACAAAGTGAGTTAAATTAGACTGTTAGATAGTAAGGGAATTAATTACCCTTGAAACTTTGGTAACCATGAATCTAAAGCCTGCAATAGCAAGAAGTACGTACCTATCAATAATCACCCTAAATGTAAATGATCAAAAGACATAGAGTCACTGAATGGATAAAAAAATAAGACCCATCTATTTTCTGCCTACAAGAGACTCACTTCAAACCAAGAGACATATACAGACTGAAAGTAAAAGTATGGAAAAAGATATTTCATGCAACTAATAGGGAGAAACAAGCAGGAGGTGCAGTACTTGTATCAGGCAAATTAGACTTCAAAACAAAGAAAGTACAAGAGACAAGGACATTACATAATGATAAAGGGGTCAGTCCAACAAGAGGATATACCTATTATAAATATCTGCACTGAACAAAGGATTACTTACATATGTGAAACAAATAATAACAGAATTAAAAGGGGAAACAGAATGCAATGCATTCATTTTAGGAGACTTCAACACACCACTCACTCCCCAGGACAGATCAACCAGACAGAAAATAAGGAAAGAGACAGAGGCACTGAACAATGTATTAGAACAGATGGACCTAACAGACACCTACAGAATACTTCATTCAAAAGCAACAGGATACACTTTCTTCTCAAGGGCACATGGAACATTTTCAAGAATAGATCATATGGTAGGCCACAAAAAGAGCCTCAGTAAATTCAAAAAGATTGAAATTGTACCAACCAGTTTCTCAGATCACAAAGATATGAAAGTAGAAATAAATTACACAAAGAAAATGAAAAAGCCCGCAAACACATGGAGGCTTCACAACATGCTCCTAAATAATCAATGGATCAATGACCAAATAAAAACAAAGATCAAGCAATATATGGAGAGAAATGACAGTGGTAATTCAACACTGCAGAATCTGTGGGATGCAGCAAATGCTGTGCAAAGAGGGAAGTATATTGCAATACAGGCCTACCTCAGGAAAGAAGAAAAATCCCATATGAACAGTCTAAACTCACAATTAATGAAACCAGAAAAGGAAGAACAAATGAGGCCCAAAGTCAGTAGGAGGAGGGACATAATAAAGATTAAAGCAGAAATAAATAAAATTGAGAAGAATAAAACAATATAATCAATGAAAGAAGGAGCTGTTTGTTTGAGAAAATAAACACAATAGATAAACCCTAGCCAGACTTATCAAGAAAAAGAGTGTACACACATAAACAGAATCAGAAATGAGACAGGAAAAATCACTATGGATGCCACATAAATACAAAGAATTATAAGAGAATACTATGAAAAATTATATGGTAGCAAACTGGATAACCTAGAATAAATGGACAACTTTCTAGAAAAGTACAACCTTCCAAGGCTGACCGAGGAAGAAACAGAGTATCTGAATAGATGATTTAGCAGCAAGGAAATTGAATTGGCAATCAAACAACTATGTAAGAACAAATCAGCTGCACCAGATGGTTTCACTGGTGAATTTTATCAAACATTTAGTGAAGACCTAATACCCATCCTCATTAAAGTTTACCAAAAAGTAGAGGAGGGAATACTCCCAAACTCATTCTACGAGGCCAACACCAGTCTAATACCAAAACCAGGCAAAGACATCACAAAAAAAAGATTACAGACCAATATCCCTGATGAACATAGATGCAAAAATACTCAACAAAATATTAGCAAACCAAATTCAAAAGCACATCAAAAAGATCATCCATCATGATCAAGTGGGATTCATCCCAGGGATGCAAGGATGGTACAACATTCGAAAATCCATCAACATCATCCACCACATCAACAAAAAGAAGAACAAAATCGAAATGATTATCTCCATAGATGCAGAAAAAGCTTTTGAAAAAATTCAACATCCATTCATGATAAAAACTCTCAACAATATGGGTATAGAGGGTAAGTACCTCAACATAATAAAGGCCATATAAGACTAACCCACAGCCAATATTATACTTAACAGTGTGAAACTGAAAGCTTTTCCTTTAAGATCTGGAACAAGACAAGGATTCTCATTCTCCCCAATTTTTTCAGCATAGTTCTGGACGTCCTAGAGATGGCAATCTGACAACACAAAGAAATAGGAGGCATCCAGATTGGTAAGGAAGAATTCAAACTGTCCCTGTTTGCAGAGGACATGATATTGTACATAAAAAAACCCTAAAGAATCCACTCCAAAACTACTAGATCTAATATCTGAAGTCAGCAAAGTTGTGGGATACAAAATTAATACACAGAAATCTGTGGCATTCCTATACACTAATGATGCACTAGCAGAAAGAAATGAGGAAAACGATTCTATTCACAATGGCATCAAAAAGAATAAAATACCTAGGAATAAATCTAACCAAGGAAGTGAAAGACCCATACTCTGAAAACTACAAGAAACTCATGAAAGACATTAAAGAAGATACTAATAAATGGAAACACATCCCATGCTCATGGATAGGAAGAATTAATACTGTCAAAATTGGCCATCAGGCCTAAGGCGATCTACAGATTCAATGCAATCCCTCTCAAAATACTAACAGCATTCTTCAATAAACTAGAGCAAATAGTTCTAAAATTAATATGGAACCACAAAAGACCCCGAATAGCCAAAGCAATCCAGAGAAGGAAGAATAAATCAGGGTGAATTATGCTCCCTGACTTCAAGCCCTACTAGAAAGCCACAGTAATCAAGACAATTTGGTACTAACACAAGAACAGGCTGATAGACTAATGGAACAGACTAGAGAGCCCAGATATAAATCCAATCATATAGTCAATTAATATATGATAAAAGAGCCATGGATATACAATAGGGAATGACAGCCCCTTCAATAGCTGGTGTTGGCAAAACTGGACAGCTACATGTAAGGGAATACAACGATTATTGTCTAACTCCATACATAAAAGTAATCTCAAAATGGATCAAAGACCTGAATGTAAGTCATGAAACCATAAAAGTCTTAGAAAAAAACATAGGCAAAAATTACTTGGACATAAACATGAGCAACTTCTTTATGAACGTATCTCCCCGGGCATGGGAAACAAAAGCAAAAATGAACAAGTGGGACTATATCAAACTAAAAAGCTGTATAGCAAAGCACTCCATCAGTAGAACAAAAATACATCCTACAGTATGGGAGAATATATTCATAAATGACATATCCAATAAGGGGTTGACATCCAAATTATATATAGAGCTCATGCATCTCAACAAACAAAAAGCAAATAAGCCAATTAAAAAATGGGCAGAAGAGCTGAACAGACACTTGTCCAAAGAAGAAATTCAGATGGCCAACAGGCACATGAAAAGATGTTCCACATCCCTAATCATGAGAGAAATGCAAATTAAAACCACAATGAGATATCTCTTCACACCAGTTAGGATGGCCAACATCCAAAAGACAAACAACAACAAATGTTGGTGAGGATGTGGAGAAAGAGGAACCCACCTACACTGCTGGTGGGAATGTAAAATAGTTCAACCATTGTAGAAAGCAGTATGGAGGTTCCTCAAAAAACTCAAAATAGAAATACCATTTGACCCAGGAATCCCACTCCTAGGAATTTACCCTAAGAATGCGGAACCCAGTTTGAAAAAGACAGATGCACCCCTATGTTTTTTTTAACATTTATAAGTTTATTTTGACATCATTAATCTACAAATAAGTGAGTAATATTATGGTGATTACGCTACCCCCTTCATCACGTACCCCCCACCCATACCCATTACAGTCACTGTCCATCAGAGTACTGAGATGCCATAGAGTCACTACTTGTCCTCTCTGGTTTGAACAGCCCTCCCTGTGCCCCCCCAACATTACATCTGCTAATAGTAATGCCCCTTCTTCCCCCTAGCCCCTCCCATCCCACCCATCCTCCCCAGTCCCTTTCCCTTTGGTAACTATTAGTCCATTCTTGGGTTCTGTGAGTCTCCTGCTGTTTTGTTGCCTCAGTTTTTTTTTCTTAGTTCTTATACTCCACATATGAGTGAAATCATTTGATACTTGTCTTTTTCAGCTTGGCTTATTTCACTGAGCATAATACACTCTAGCTCCATCCATGTTGTTGCAAATGGTAGGATTTGTTTTCTTCTTGTGGCTGAATAATATTCCATTGTGTATATGTACCACATCTTCTTTATCCATTCATCTACTGATGGACACTTAGGTTGCTTCCATTTCTTGGCTATTGTAAACAGTGCTGCGATAAACATAGGGGTGCATCTGTCTTTTTCAAATTGGGCTGCTGCATTCTTAGGGTAAATTCCTAGGAGTGGAATTCCTGGGTCCAATGGTATTTCTATTTTGAGTTTTTTGAGGAACCTCCATACTGCTTTCCACAATGGTTGAACTAATTTGCAGTCTCACCAGCAGTGTAGGAGGGTTCCCTTTTCTCCACATCCTCGCCAACATTTGTTGTTGTTTGTGTTTTGGATGTTGGCCATCCTCACTGGTGTGAGGTGATATCTCATTGTGGTTTTAATCTGCATTTCTCTGATGATTAGCGATGTGGAGCATCTTTTCATGTGCCTGTTGGCCATCTGAATTTCTTCTTTGGAGAAGTGTCTATTCATGTCCTCTGCCCATTTCTTAATTGGATTATTTGCTTTCTGTTTGTTAAGGTGCATGAGTTCTTTATATATTTTGGATATCAACCCTTTATCAGATACGTTTTTTATGAATATATTCTCCCATACTGTAGGATGTCTTTTTGTTCTACTGATGGTGTCCTTTGCTGTACAGAAGCTTTTCAGCTTGATATAGTCCCACTTGTTCATTTTTGCTTTTGTTTCCCTTGCTTGGGGAGATATGTTCATGAAGAAGTCACTCATGTTTATGTCCAAGAGCTTTTTGCCTATATTTTTTTCTAAGAGTTTTATAGTTTCATGACTTACATTCAGGTCTTTGATCCACCTTGAGTTTACCTTTGTGTATGGGGCTAGACAGTAGTCCAGTTTCATTCTCTTACATGTAGCTGTCCAGTTTTTCAACACCAGCTGCTGAAGAGGCCGTCATCTCCCCAATGTATATCCAAGGCTCCCTTATCAAATATTAATTGACTGTATGTGTTTCGGTTCATGTTTGGATTTTCTATTCTATTCCACTGATCCGTGGGTCTGTTTTTGTGCCAATACAAAATTGTCTTGATTACTGTGGCTTTGTAGTAGAGCTTGAAGTCAGGGAGCGGAATTCCCCATTTTATTCCTCCTTCTCAGGATTGCTTTGGCTATTCGGGAACTTTTGTGGTGCCATATGAATTTTAGAATTATTTGTTCGAGTTCATTGAAGAAAGCTGTTGGTAATTTGATAGGGATTGCATTGAATCTGTAGATTGCTTTGGGTAGTATATCCATTTTGACAATATTTATTCTTCCTAGCCAAGAGCATGGGATTCATTTCCATTTGTTAGTGTCCTCTTTAATTTCTCTTAGGAATGTCTTGTAGTTTTCAGGGTACAGGTCTATCACTTCGTTAGGTTTATTCCTAGGTAATTTATTCTTTTTGATGCAATTGTGAATGGAATTGTTTTTCTGATTTCTCTGTTATTTCATCGTTAGTGTATAGGAAAGCAACAGATTTCTGTGTGTTAATTGTGTATCCTGCAACTTTGCCGAATTCAGATATTAGTTCTAGTAGTTTTGGAGTGGAGTCTTTAGGGTTTTTTATGTACAATATCATGTCATCTGCAAATAGTGACAATTCGACTTCTTCTTCACCAATCTGGATGCCTTGTATGTCTTTGTTTTGTCTGATTGCTGTGGCTATTACCTCCAGTACTATGTTGAATAACAGTGGAGAGAGTGGGCATCCCTGTCTTGTTCCCGATCTTAGATGAAAAGCTTTCAGCTTCTCGCCGTTAAGTATGATGTTAGCTGTGGGTTTGTCATATATGGCCTTTATGATGTTGAGGTACTTGCCCTCTATACCCATTTTGTTGAGAGTTTTAATCATGAATGGATGCTGAATTTTGTCAAATGCTTTTTCAGCATCTATGGAGATGATCATGTGGTTTTTGTTCTTCTTTTTATTGATGTGGTGGATGATGTTGATGGATTTTCGAATGTTGTACCATCCTTGCATCCCTGGGATGAATCCCACTTGATCATGGTGTATGATCCTCTTGATGTATTTTTGAATTCGGTTTGCTAATATTTTGTTGAGTATTTTTGCATCTACGTTCATCAGGGATATTGGTCTGTAATTTTCTTTTTGGTGAGGTCTTTGCCCGGTTTTGGTATTAGAGTGATGCTGGCTTCATAGAATGAGTTTGGAAGTATTCCCTCCTCTTCTATTTTTTGGAAAACTTTAAGGAGAATGGGTGTTATTTCTTCTCTCTATGTGTGGTAGAAATCAGCGGTGAATCCATCTGGTCCGGGAATTTTGTTCTTGGGTAGTTTTTTGATTTCTGCTTCAATTTCGTTGCTCGTGATTGGTCTGTTTAGTTTTTCTGTTTCTTGTTTGGTCAGTCTTGGAAGGTTGTATTTTTCTAAAAAGTTGTCCGTTTCTTCTAGGTTTTCCAGCTTGTTAGCATATAGATTCTCATAATATTCTCTTATGATTCTTTGTATTTCTGTGGGATCCGTCGTGATTTTTCCTTTCTCATTTCTGATTGTGTTTATGTGTGTAGATTCTCTTTTTCTCTTAATGAGTCTGGCTAGGGGGTTATCTATTTTGTTTATTTTTTCAAAGAACCAGCTCTTTGTTTCATTGATTTTTTCTATTGTTTTGTTCTTCTCAATTTTATTTATTTCTTCTCTGATCTTTATTATGTCCCTCCTTCTGGTGACTTTGGCTGTCATTTGTTCTTCTTTTTCCAATTTCAGTAACTGTGTCTTTAGACTATTCATTTGGGAATGTTCTTCCTTCTTTAGATAGGCATGGACTGCAATATACTTTCTTCTTAGAACTGCCTTTGCTGTGTCCCATAGATGCTGTAGCTTTGTGTTGTTGTTGTCATTTGTCTCCATATACTCTTTGATTTCTGTTTTGATTTGGTCATTGACCCATTGATTAATTAGGATAATGTTGTTAAGTCTCCATGTATTTGTGAGCCTTTTTGTTTTCTTTCTAAAGGTTAATTCTAGTTTAATACCTTTACGGTCCGAGAAGTTGGTTGGTAGGATTTCAATCTTTTCCGTTTTACTGAGGTTCTTTTTGTGGCCTAGTATGTGGTCTATTCTGGAAAATGTTCCATGTGCACTTGAGAGGAATGTGTATCCTGTTGCTTTTGGGTGTAGAGTTCTGTAGTCTGTTAGGTCCATCTATTCTAGTGTGTTGCTCAGTGCCTCTGTGTCTTTACTTATTTTCTGTCGGGTTGATCTGTCCCTTGGAGTGAGTGGTGTGTTGAAGTCACCTGAGATGAATTCATTGCTGTCTATTTCCTCCTTTAATTCTGTTAGTATTTGTTTCACAAATGCCGGCGCTGCTGTGTTGGGTGCATATATATTTATAATGGTTATATCTTCTTGTTGGACTGACTCCTTTATCATTATGTAATGTCCTTCTTTATCTCTTTCTACTTTCTTCGTTTTGAAGTCTATTTTGTCTGATACAAGTACTGCAACACCTGCTTTTTTCTCCTTGTTATTTGCATGAAATATCTTTTTCCATCCCTTCACTTTTAATCTGGGGATATCTTTGGGTTTGAGGTGAGTTTCTTGTAGGAAGCATATAGATGGGTCTTGCTTTTTTATCCATTCTGTTACTCTGTGTCTTTTGATTGGTGCATTCAGTCCATTTACGTTTAGGGTGATTATTGAAAGATATGTACTTATTGCCATTGCTGGCTTTAGATTCCTGGTTACCAAAGGTTCAAGGGTTGCTCCTTTACTATCTAACAATCTAACTTAACTTTCTTGTTACGTTATTGTAAACAACCTCTGATGTTTCTTTATTTCTCTCCCTTCTTATTCTTCCTCCTCCATTCTTTATATACTAGGTGTTTTATTCTTTGCCTTTAGTTAGTTTTGGATGGTCTGCTTTCTTTGCTGTGATTTTGTTTTCTCTGGTGACAGCTTTTTAGCCTCAGGAGTGCTTCCCTCTAGAGCAGTTCCTTTAAGATGTCCTGTAGAGGTGGTTTATGGGAGGCAAATTCTCCCAGCTTTTGCTTGTCTGGAAATTGTTTAATCCCTCCATCATATTTAAATGATAATCGTGCTGGATACAGTATTCTTGGTTCGAGGCCCTTCTGTTTCATTGCATTCAAAATATCGTGCTATTCTCTTCTAGCCTGTAAGGTTTCTGTTGAGAAGTCTGATGTTAGTTTGATGGGTTTTCCTTTGAAGGTGATCTTTTTTCTTTCTCTAGCTGCCTTTAATACTCTGTCCTTATCTTTGATCTTTGCCATTTTAATTATTATGTGTCTTGGTGTTGTCTTCCTGGGGTCCCTTGTGTTAGGAGATCTGTGGGCTTCCATGGACTGCGAGACTATTTCCTTCCCCAGCATGGGGAAGTTTTCAGCAATTATTTCTTCAAAGAACACTTTCTATCCCTTTTTCTCTCTCTTGTTCCTCTGGTACTCCTACAATGCGAATATTGTTCTGTTTGGATTGGTCACACAGTTCTCTTAATTTTCTTTCATTCCTAGAGATCCTTTTATCTGTCTCTGCCTCAGCTGCTCTGTATTCCTGTTCTCTGATTTCTATTGCATTAACAGTGTCTTGCATCTCGTCCAGTCTGCTGCTGAGCCCGTCGATGGCTTGTCTCATTTCTGCATTATCTTTCCTGACTTCCCTCACTTCCTCCCTTAGCTCTTGCATATTTCTCTGTAGATCCATCAGCATGGTTATGACTTTTATTCTGAATTCTTTTTCAGTAAGATGCTGCATTTCCATCCCTTCAGATTCCTTCTCAGAGGGGCTCTGAATCTTGGTGATCTTTGTCTGTATCATATTCTTCTGTCTTGTCATGTTGGCAGGAGTGGTCGCTGGTAGGTGCCACGTATGTCAGCTGGGCTCTGGAGTGGATTCTCTACGTGTGCTGTAGATGTCGCTGTTGCTCCACTAATTCACAGCCGCAGCCGCGCCACTTTTTTTGTAGGTAGGAATGAATGGGACGCTATTGTTTTCTGCATAAAGTTCCAGCGTGGTTGCTCCCTTCTTTCTGTCACTAGTGAAGGAGACCGAAGTTCCCCAGGACTTCCAGCCTGCAGAGCTGAGCCCACCGGGGCGATGGTGTTCCCTCGCTGGGCCCCCCGCCTCTCCAAGACCGCTACAAATGGTGCACGCTTTTCTCTTGTCCCTGGGCGCTGGCTGCACGGTCCCGGTGCCTTCCCGGCCCAAAACCTGTACCTTCTGCCTCTCCAATGTCTGATGCACCCCGCAATGTGTGTCAGCGCTCCCGGTGCTCCGGCGCAGACCACCAGGGCTGGTTATTTCGCGGACCTGCTCTTCCACTCCCTCCCGGCTCTGAATCCTATCCTCCCGCCGGCATGCTGGGCTGGGTGAGTGTTCGGGTGCCCCTGGGTCGTGGCTCTGTATCTTACCCACCTTGCGGGGTGCTGAGTCCTCCCAGGTGTGGCTGCACGCTGTGCACTTTCCTGTGTGCTCTGATTTCTCTTTTAGAAATAGTTGTATTTGCTGTGTTTTCATAGATTTATATAGTTTTGGGAGGAGATTTCTGCCGCCCTGCTCACACCGCCATCTTCCCGGAAGTCTGTTTTTAAATGTTTCTTAAATGAAAAGTGTTTCACAAATCAGGGTAGTGGTGTTATTTTATAGATTGAAGTTCTAACTTTAAATTTCCATCAAATTTAATTTTTAAGAAATAAATAAGTACAGTTTTTTATGGCCTATATTTTTATCTATAAATATATAAATTTGATGTCGGCCTTTTTCCTATGGATGTTTACAGGGCATCTCAGACAGGAAAAGCCCCATGTGATAACTGTCTGCCAGTCATTAGCTGTGTCAGAACTGGTTCTGATAGAATTTGGAGCATGGTGGTTTACCATTATATTTGATATCTCAAACTTCATTTTTTCACTTATTGCAATAATCATATCTTAGATGCTAATAAGGAATGAATCCTGAACAAAGAGTGTTGTGTGGGTTGAAAGGCTACATATGGAACAATTATATGCCTGGATCCATTTTCCCAATCAGACAGATGCTAACTATTCCCTGAGTGACTCTGTCATGAATTAAAAATTTTGAAGCTTTGCTTGCCTTTTTTATTATACTATCATTTTTGACTGGTAATTTGTGTTAGTACTGAATTCTACCCCATGAGGTCCTGCAATTTTGGACCTTGCTTGCGTCAGACTCTCTCCGCAAGCCAGCGACAGCGGCCTCCTTTTGGTAACGTGGGCACACTCTACTTCTCTTCCACTTCGCAGCCTGTGCACCTGCGCCTTGCTTGGAACACTCTCCAGCCGCTGGTGCTCCATCTCCCTCTGAGTGGGTTACTGCTCCGACCGCCTATTCATCCTTCAGATCCTTCTGTTTCAGTTCACTATCGGTGCGTCAGCAAAGCCTTCCCCAACCGGCAGACTAGGTTAGGCCCCACTGTAATTACGTAATCTTGTATCATCATGCACTTTTCCTCCATGGTTAAATAGCCATCATCTTCAGTCTATTTATGTGATTATTAGATCAATGGTTGTCTCCTTCACAAACTGCAAGCTCTATGAAGCAGGCGGACACCACATCCATCTTTGCT
>JAVSCE010010031.1:0-54714 GCA_032199065.1 Smutsia gigantea
AGCTGAGTTGCTGCCTGCTGCCCTTTGATCTCTACATCCTTGGAGAGAAGGAGGAGCCTGGCCTGTAAGTTGTGATTCCTGGAGTGCTGTCCCCTCCCCACCACTGGTATCGCCCTCCTTCTCTGAGCTACACATGCTGTGTGGGCCCTTCCCAGGCCTAGGGCCTTATCTGTAAACTGAGGTAAGACACAGAAAGTGGGGGAGAATGCTTTTCCCATGGTTTTGGGAATTCTGGGTATTACTGCCCAGACATTATTCCAGATCCTACCCCCAACTCCTTTCCAAACAATCCTTTTCCCCTTAATTTTTTCATTAAAATACAATACACATATGGTAAAGCATACAGATCTCAAGTGGACAGCCCAGTGGATTTGTACAAATACATAAACCCATGTAACCACCATCCAGTTCAAATATATTCCACTGTGAGCACCCCACAAGCCTCCCTCCTGCCCCCTCCCAGTCAGTACCATGCCCCTTCTTCAAAAGTAAGCCTCTATTCCAACTTTCATCTCTTCCATCTCAGTGACGTTTTGGAACATCTTACAAGTAGAATCATATGTTACATATTGTTTTATGCCTGGCTTGTGCTCAGCATTATGTCTGAAATTCATCTATGTTGTGGCATAGAGTAGCAGCTGGTTCTTTTTTCACTACTGTGTAGCATTCCAGCATGTAACTACATCCATGCTCTTGTTTATTGGCGTTTGGATTGCTTCCCATATGTGGCCTTATGAATAACATCCTGTTTGTCTTTCGTGGGCATGTGCAGTCCTTTGGTTGGGCCTGATGATCAGTGCATGTCACCCATCAGAAAGGGCCAGTTTTCCCCATCAGCAGTGAAAGTTCTGGTTATTCCAAATCCTCACCAACACTTGATATCATTTTGTTATTATTTATTTATTTGTTTGTTTGTTTTCTCCATTCTGGTGGGAGTCTAATGGTATCTCACTTGTGTGCTTGTATGTGTGTGTTTTATTTTTTATTTTGGAGAATTACAGACAAACTAAAGAATAGTATAATGATGCCCCCATGTAACCCATTGCCCAGCTCTGCATCGATCCCTGGCCAGTCCCACTGCATCACATCCACTTGCTCCTCTCTTATTTATTTTGAGGTAAATCCCAGGATTTTTGTAACTTCCACCTGTAAATAAAGAATACCTCTAAATGATAAGGACTTTAAAAAATATAACCACAGGACTATTATACCAAAAAAATTTAGCAATATTTCCTTAATGTCATCAGATATTTAGTGTTCAGACTTTAGTTGTCTTACAGGTGTCGTAATTGTTTCTCATACTTTTCATTTGAATCAAGTTACAAACTGAAGTAGACCTACACACCACAGTTGATTGTTATGTCTCTTTTAAGTTTTTTTTTAATCTATAGATTCACCATTTGTCTTTTTTTTTCCTTGAAATTTATCTGTTGCAGAAACTGAACTGTTCGTCCTATAGAATTTCCCAAATCTGGATTTTGCTGAATGTATCTCCCAAATGTAATCAGCATATCCCTCTCTCTGTATTTTTCTGTAAACTGGTGGTTGGATCTAGAAGCATGATTGGGTTCAGGAACCGCTTTTCTTGGTTGTTTTTGGTTGGGGAAGCCTCACTACCATTTGCTTTCTCTTTGAAAGCTGCATCAAAGTCAGCTGGAGCTCCAGGAGGTGCGGCTCTCCTACCGACAGCTGCAGGTGAAGGTGGAAGAGCTCACTGAGGAGAGGAGCCTGCAGAGCTCTGCCGCCACCAGCACGTCCCTGCTGTCTGAGATAGAGCAGAGCATGGAGGCCGAGGAGCTGGAGCAAGAGAGAGAGCAGGTGCCCACATCCCTGGTGCTCCAGCATGGGAGGTTGCCGGCGGAAAGTGGGGACAGGCTGTGAACTTAAAGAGCCCATCAGCCTTCCCGTCAGCCAGTGCCTACTGCTTCAGCTCCAAACTGGAAGGGCCTGTAGCCCTGTGCCTCGCAAGCCCCTAGGCCTGCTAGCTAGGGCTGTCCTGAAGCAGGCCCTGACCGAAATGTCCCTGGTTCACCATCACCCCAGGGGCTCTTAGGAAATGCCTGTTGATTAATCATCAGCCTCATACCTCTTGTATTGACAGGGTTCTAGAATATTGTCAATCCATCCAGTCGGCTTCTTTACATACTACTCATAACCACTTATTTCCCCTAATCATGTACTGACTCCTACCAAAGTCTGACTGTATAAAGAAGTGTTTTATATAGCAAATGAGAGGGACTAAGGGGGCAGGGAAAATACAAATCAGGAGTCTGTAGAGATGTTACCAGGCCCAGAAAAAGTGTCTTGGGATCCCAGAATATTTCTTGGAACAGGTGATCAAAAAAAAAAAAATCCTTTCTCCTAGAACTAGTATCTTGGCTGTCAGTATCTTGGGTTCATACCTGAGAAAAAGACCAGTTGTCAGTCTTCTCTAGGGTCCATAATCAAGAATAATTCTTTGTGGGGCAGCTGAGACTGCAGCTCTGGGAGGCCTACTGCCAGGTTCGCTATCTTTGCTCACACCTTCGAGGAAACGACAGTGCTGACTCGGCCGTCTCCACGGACTCCTCAATGGACGAATCTTCAGAAACCTCATCTGCCAAGGATGTGCCGGCCGGCAGCTTGCGCACTGCCCTCAGTGAGCTCAAGAGACTGATACAGAGCATCGTGGATGGCGTGGAGCCCACGGTAAGAGGCCAGACTGAGACACTCCTCACCCCACAGGATCTGGCTAGTGGGAGGTAGAAACCTAGTGCAGAGGGTGAGGCTAACCCTGGAACCTTTTAAAAATATGCAGAAGTTTTTTCTGAGTGTTTATTGTGGGAGAGTACTGAATACTGGTGATCAGGGAGAGGGGCTGAGTGCCAGGGAGTGGAAGGCTCTAGAGGCTTCTTCCTGCAGGCACCAGTCTACAAATGGAGTCTAATGCAGTTATGCACAGGCTGTAGTGGCCTCAAGTTCAAGGGCTTTTCTTGGAAGCTTTGAATATAGGAATTTGGGTCCAGATAAAAAATGCAAGTTACTTTTCTGTAGCCCATTGTTCCGAGTGGTGGGGTTAGCTATGAATAGGCAAAACTAAAAGATCTGAAGCTTCTGCTAAAAGATCTGAAACTTTCTGCCAACAGAAAGTTGGGAAGATTAATAAGGGCCTTTTAGAATTACAGACGTGGCTCCTCCTGAGGCAGAGAGGAATGTCCCCTGGGCAGACTGACATTTCTCCCAGCTTCATGACAGCCTTCTGTGGCCTGCCTTTCTGTCACACTTCAGCTCTCAGGCTGCTGTTTCTCTGCAGGTCTCACCCTCCTCCAGAACAGGTGTCTTTCTGCCCGTGATAGATGAAGTCAGATGACAGGGTGCCCGCCCCTATCTGACCATGCTGTGTTGATTTGTGGAATGTATCATAGCGTGGAGGCCCGTCACTGTGTGAAAAAGGAGCGGTCAGGGTGAGGTGTGCTGTTCACTCCAGTATCCCTTCCCTGAAGCCTAAAACAGAAAGAAAATAAATATCTAGCTATTATTTGCAGATGGAAATTGAGCAAGAGAATCTCTCTCCTCTAACCCTTTCTTTCTTCCGTCCTTTGTGTCTCCTCTCTTTCTCTCCTCTCCCTGCCCTGCCCCTGCCCTCTGCCTTCACCAATGCTGCCCTCCCCCATCTCTCCACCCCACACCCTCTGCCCTCACAATGCTGCCCTCCCTCCATCTCCACAACCCCACTGCTCTCACTATCTCTGTGGTTGGCGGCTCCCTTTTACTGTCAGAGCTCTCGGAGGCTTGACGATGACTCCTTAGAAGAACAGATAAGGCAGACCAGTGAGGATTCAAGAGCCCTGAGGGAACTCATGGAGGGAGAGAGGGGTAAACTGAGGCAAAGCCTGGAGGAGCTGCAGCGACTCCACAGTCAGGTGAGCACCCTATCTCAGTTCAGCACAGGGGGTGTGCATGGGCTCTCTGAGGACCACTGTTAGTTTCCCTCTCCCACATCTGTTTGAGAAGCAGCTCTCCTCTGACAGCTCCTCAGTGGATGGTGATCTGAAGTTGAGGTGAGCTGGTGTCTTCCAGGGAAGTAGTCAATCCTCTGGTTTAGCCCCAAGTAAAATTGTCAGGATAAGAATAGCTGACCCTCCATTTCCTCAAGCTACACGCTGTCTTCTACAGAGCCTGAATAACCTGGGGGAATCTGAGAGCTTAAAGTGCCACAGCTTCCAGGACACTTACAGATGTTTTTCTAACAGCTTCTGAGCCGGGAGGTTTGCAAACCAAGGAACAATTGATCTTTGCAGGCCTGTTCTCTCTCTGTAAGAGCCATCACCTCTGCCAGTCGGTGTTTCAGCTTTAGAAGCACTTCCTGCTGCTCTCACTGCTCCTTTCCCTTTTGATCATGATTTCATCTCTCTTGCAAACACTAGAGAAGGACATCTGTATTCTGATCGAAATACGTTTTAAAGGGCTTAGGAGCAGTCCCACCCAGAAAGGAGCTTCTAAAATCTATCCCAGGAAGTAAATAAAGGCTCTTCCTTTTGACCAGGGTCTTGTGTAAAGGTTCTGCCCCACTTGGGGACACTGAACAGGTAGCATCTGAACCCTGCCCCCACCCAGCCTGCCCCCTTCTTTCCTTGTCCAAAGCGAGTCATCCCTTCCTGCTACATGACATTGCTGAGAGATGGAATGTAGCCTGGCTTTCACTTCAATCAGTATTCTTTTTTTTTTATTATATATAATTTATTTTGGTATCATTAATCTACAATTACATGTGCAATATTATGGTTATTAAACTACCCCTTCATCAGGTCCCCCCCACCAACCCCATTACAGTCACTGTCCATCAGCGTAGTGAGATGCTATAGAATCACTACTTGTCTTCTCTGAGTTCTACAGCCCTCCCCGTGCCCCCTCAACATTACATCTGCTAATCGTAATGCCCCTTTTCCCCCCTTATCCCTCCCTTCCCACCCATCTTCCCCAGTCCCTTTACCTTTAGTGACTATTAATCCATTCTTGGGCTCTGTGAGTCTGCTGCTGTTTTGTTCCTTCAGTTTTTTCTTTGTTCGTATACTCCACATATGAATGAAATCATTTGATACTTGTCTTTTTCAGCTTGGCTTATTTCACTGATCATAATACCCTCTAGCTCCATCCATATTGTTGCAAATGGTAGGATTTGTTTTCTTCTTATGGCCGAATAATATTCCATTGTGTATATGTACCACATCTTTTTTATCCATTCAGGTACTGATGGACACTTAGGCTGCTTCCATTTCTTGGCTATTGTAAATAGTGCTGCAATAAACATAGGGGTGCATATGTCTTTTTCAAACTGGGCTGCTGCATTCTTAGGGTAAATTCCTAGGAGTGGGATTCCTGGGTCAAATGGTATTTCTATTTTGAGTTTTTTGAGGAACCTCCATACTGCTTTCCACAATGGTTGAACTAACTTGCATTCCCACCAGCAGTGTAGGAGGGTTCCCTTTTCTCCACATCCTTGTCAACATTTGTTGTTGTTTGTGTTTTGGATGTTGGCCATCCTCACTGGTGTGAGGTGATATCGCATTGTGGTTTTAATATGATTTCTCTGATGATTAGCGATGTGGAGCATCTTTTCATGTGCCTGTTGGCCATCTGAATTTCTTCTTTGGAGAACTGTCTATTCATGTCCTCTGCCCATTTCTTAATTGGATTATTTGCTTTTTGTTTGTTAAGGTGCGTGAGTTCTTTATATATTTTGGATGTCAACACCTTATCGGATACATTATTTATGAATATATTCTCCCATACTGTAGGATGTCTTTTTGTTCTATTGATGGTGTCCTTTGCTGTACAGAAGCTTTTCAGCTTGATATAGTCCCACTTGTTCATTTTTACTTTTGTTTCCCTTGCCTGGGGAGATATGTTGATGAAGAAGTCGCTCATGTTTATGTCCAAGAGATATTTGCCTATGTTTTTTTCTAAGAGTTTTATTGTTTCATGACTTACATCCAGGTCTTTGATCCACTTTGAGTTGACTTTTGTGTATGGGATTAGACAGTATCCAGTTTCATTCTCTTACATGTAGCTGTCCAGTTTTGCCAACACCAGCTGCTGAAGAGGCTGTCATCTCCCCATTGTATATCCAAGGCTCCTTTATCAAATATTAATTGACTATATATGTTTGGGTTAATGTTTGGATTTTCTATTCTGTTCCACTGGTCTGTGGGTCTGTTTTTGTGCCAATACCAAATTGTCTTGATTATTGTGGCTTTGTAGTAGAGCTTGAAGTCAGGGAGCGTAATTCCCCCTGTTTTATTCCTCCTTCTCAGGATTGCTTTGGCTATTCAGGGTCTTTTGTGGTTCCATATGAATTTTAGAATTATTTGTGCCAGTTCATTGAAGAAAGCTGTTGGTAGTTTGATAGGGATTGCATTGAATCTGTAGATTGCTTTAGGTAGTATAGCCATTTTGACAATATTCATTCTTCCTAGTCAAGAGCATGGGATAAATTTCCATTTGTTAGTGTGCTCCTTAATTTCTCTTAGGAGTGTCTTGTAGTTCTCAGAGTACAGGTCTTTCACTTCCTTCGTTAGGTTTATTCCTAGGTATTTTATTCTTTTTGATGCAATTGTGAATGGAATTGTTTATCTGATTTCTCTTTCTGTTAGTTCATTGTTAGTATATAGGAAAGCAACAGATTTCTGTGTGTTAATTTTGTATCCTGCAACTTTGCTGAATTCAGATATTAGTTCTAGTAGTTTTGGAGTGGAATCTTTAGGGTTTTTTATGTACAGTATCATGTCATCTGCAAATAGTGACAATTTGACTTCTTATTTACCAATCTGGATGCCTTGTATTTCTTTGTTTTGTCTGATTGCCATGGCTAGGACCTCCAGTACTATGTTGAATAACAGTGGAGAGAGTGGGCATCCCTGTCTTGTTCCCGATCTTAGATGAAAAGCTTTCAGCTTCTCGCTGTTAAGTATGATGTTAGCTGTGGGTTTGTCATATATGGCCTTTATGATATTGAGGTACTTGCCCTCTATACCCATTTTCTTGAGAGTTTTAATCATGAATGGGTGCTGAATTTTGTCAAATGCTTTTTCAGCATCTATGGAGATGATCATGTGGTTTTTGTTCTTCTTTTTGTTGATGTGGTGGATGATGTTGATGGATTTTCGAATGTTGTACCATCCTTGCATCCCTGGGATGAATCCCACTTGATCATGGTGTATGATCCTCTTGATGTATTTTTGAATTCGGTTTGCTAATATTTTGTTGAGTATTTTTGCATCTACGTTCATCAGGGATATTTTTCTGTAATTTTCTTTTTTGGTGAGGTCTTTGCCAGGTTTTGGTATTAGAGTGATGCTGGCTTCATAGAATGAGTTTGGAAGTATTCCATCCTTTTCTATTTTTTGAACAACTTTAAGGAGAATGGGTGTTATTTCTTCTCTATATGTCTGGTAGAATTCAGAGGTGAATCCATCTAGTCCGGGGGTTTTGTTCTTGGGTAGTTTTTTGATTACCGTTTCAATTTCTTTGCTGGTGATTGGTCTGTTTAGTTTTTCTGTTTCTTGCTTGGTCAGTCTTGGAAGGTTGTATTTTTCTAAGAAGTCCATTTCTTCTAGTTTTCCAGCTTGTTAGCATATAGATTCTCATAATATTTATTCTCTTACAATTCTTTGTATTTCTGTGGGGTCCATCATTATTTTTCCTTTCTCATTTCTTACTCTGTTTATGTGTGTAGATTCTCTTTTTCTCTTAATGCGTCTGGCTAGGGGTTTATCTATTTTGTTTATTTTTTCAAAGAATCAGCTCTTGGTTTTATTGATTTTTTTCTATTGTTTTATTCTTCTCAATTTTATTTATTTCTTCTCTGATCTTTATTATGTCCCTCCTTCTGGTGACTCTGGGCCTCATTTGTTCTTCTTTTTCCAATTTCAGTAATTGTGTCTTTAGACTATTCATTTGGGAATGTTCTTCTTTCTTTAAATAGGCCTGGATTGCAATATACTTTCCTCTTAGAACTGCCTTTGCTGCGTCCCACAGAAGTTCTGGCTTTGTGTTGTTGTTGTCATTAGTCTCCATATATTCTTTGATTTCTGTTTTGATTTGGTCGTTAACTCATTGATTAATTAGGAGAATGTTGTTAAGTGTCCATGTATTTGTGAGCCTTTTTGATTTCTTTCTAAAATTTATTTCTAGTTTTATACCTTTGTGATCTGAGAAGTTGGTTGGTAGAATTTCAATATTTTTTAATTTATTAAGGTTCTTTTTGTGGCCTAGTATGTGGTCTATTCTGGAAATGTCCATGTGCACTTGAGAAGAATGTGTAATCCTGTTGTTTTTGTGTGTAGAGTTCTGTTGATATCTGTTAGGTCCATCTCTTCTAGTGTGTTGTTCAGTGCCTCTGTGTCTTTACTTATTTTCTGTCTGGTTGATCTGTCCTTTGGAGTGAGTGGTGTGTTGAAGTCTCCTAAATGAATGCATTGCTGTCTATTTCCTCCTTTAATTCTGTTAGTATTTGTTTCACATATGCTGGCGCTCCTGTGTTGGGTGCATATATATTTATAATGGTTATATCTTCTTGTTGGACTGACCCCTTTATCATTATGTAATGTCCTTCTTTATCTCTTGCTACTTTCTTCCTTTTGAAGTCTATTTTGTCTGATACAAGTACTGCAACACCTGCTTTTTTCTCCTTGTCGTTTGCATGAAATATCTTTTTCTATCCCTTCACTTTTAGTTTTTGTATATCTTTGGGTTTGAGGTGAGTCTCTTGTAAGCAGCATATAGATGGGTCTTACTTTTTTATCCATTCTGTTACTCTGTGTCTTCTGATTGGTGCATTCAGTCCATTTACATTTAGGGTGATTATCGATAGATATGTACTTATTGCCATTGCTGGCTTTAGATTCGTGGTTACCAAAGGTTCAAGGGTTGCTTCTTTACTATCTAACAATCCAACTTAACTTTCTTGTTAAGTTATTGTAAACACCGTCTGATGTTTCTTTATTTCTCTCCCTTCTTATTCTTCCTCCTCCATTCTTTATATACTAGGTGTTTTATTCTTTGCCTTTAGTTAGTATTTGGATGGTCTGCTTTCTTTGCTATGATTTTATTTTCTCTGGTGACATCTTTTTAGCCTTAGGAGTGCTTCTCTCTAGAGCAGTCTGTTTTAAGATATCCTGTAGAGGTGGTTTATGAGAGGCAAACTCTCTCAACTTTCGCTTGTCTGGAAATTGTTTAATCCCTCCGTCATACTTAAATGATAATCATGCTGGATACAGTATTCTTGGTTCGAGGCCCTTCTGTTTCATTACGTTAAATATATCATGCCATGCTCTTCTGGCCTGTAAGGTTTCTGTTCAGAAGTCTGATGTTAGCCTGATGGGTTTTCCTTTGTAGGTGATCTTTTTTCTCTCTCTAGCTGCCTTTAATACTCAGTGTCTTTATCTTTGATCTTTGCCATTTTAATTATTATGTGTCTTGGTGTTGTCTTCCTTGGGTCCCTTGTGTTGGGAGATTTGTGGGCTTCGGTGGACTGCGAGACTATTTCCTTCCCCAGCTTGGGGAAGTTTTCAGCAATTATTTATTCAAAGACACTTTCCCTTTTTCTCTCTCCTCTTCCTCTGTTACTCCTATAATGCGAATATTGTTCCGTTTGGATTGGTCACACAGTTCTCTTAATATTCTTTCATTCCTAGAGATGCTTTTATCTCTCTCTGCCTCAGCTTCTCTGTATTCCTGTTCTCTGATTTCTGTTCCATTAACAGTCCCTTGCATCTCATCCAGTCTGCTGCTAAGCCTGTCAATCGCTTGTCTCAATTCTGCATTGTCTTTCCTGACTTCCCTCACTTCCTCCCTCAGCTCTTGCATATTTCTCTGTAGATCCATCAGTATGATTATGACTTTTGTTCTGAATTCTTTTTCAGGAAGGTTGTGCATTTCCATCCCTTCAGGTTCTCTCTCTGGTGTTGTCTGGGTGAGTTTTGTTTGTACCATATTCCTCTGTCTTTTCATTGCAATAGAAGTGGTCCGTGCTAGGTGCCACATATGTCAGCTGGGCTCTTTAAGACTTTTAAAAAGAAAAAAAGAAAAGAAAAGAGGAAAAAAAGAAAGAAGGAAAAGAAAGAAAAGAAAAAAGAAAGAAAAAAAAAACACCCACCGGGAGTGGATTCGGTGGGGATGCTGTAGGTGGCGCTGTTGCTCCACTGTTCCGCAGCCGCTGCCACGCCACTCCGTAGGGCCCTTTGTAGCTTTGGCCGGGGCGGGAACGAATGGGAGGCTGTTGATCTCTTTGGGAAGTCTGAGTGCAGCTACTTTTTCCCAGTCGCTAGCCAAGGGGTCCGAAATTCCCCAGGACTCCCAGCCTGCCGGGCTGAGTGTGCTGGGATGATCCTGGGCCTTTGTCTCTTTAAGACCGCTAAAAAAAAAGGGCGCGCTTTTCTTTTGTCCCAGGAGCCGGCCGTGAGGACCCGGGTGTATTCCCAAGCTCAGATCCTGCACCCTCTGTCTCTCCAATCTCCGATACACCACGGGATGTGTGTCAGCACTCCTGGCGCAGATCACCAGGGCTGGTTATTTTGTGGGCCTGTACTTCCACTCCCTCCCGGCTCTGAATCCTGTCCTCCCACCGGTGCACTGGGGTGGGGGAGTGCCCGGGTCCCGCTGGGTTGCGGCTCCTTATCTTACCTGCCTCACAGGGTGCCGAGTCCTCTCAGGTGTAGATGCAGGCTGTGTGCTGTCCTGTATCTTCTGGTCTCTTTTTTAGGAATAGTTGTAGTTGTTGTATTTTCATAAATACATATGGTTTTGGGAGGAGATTTCTGCCACCCTGCTCGCGCCATCTTTCTGGAAGTCCCTTCAATCAGTATTCTTACGTTTAAAGGGCCTTATAGGAATAAATGCCTGTCTTTTTTGTGTTGCACCCATTAGACTTCCTAATATTATTCTCTTGGAAGATATTGGGAGACTCACACACAGCCATCACTGCACTCTTCTTTCTGGCAAGCGGATTGTTCTCTTGCCTAAAACAAGAACCTCAGGTGGTTGTTTGGCTATGGAGTAGTTCAGACTTAGGACAGATCTTCCAAACTGGAAGAAGAAAATGCGAGAGAAAGTGGATCTAAAAGTTCTTTGGATTAATAAGTTTCATTTATGTCAAAGGCTATTTAGATTTCAGTGGGAGCTTCTGTTTATCAGTTCTTCAATATTAGCTGGCTTTCTGTTTTGTTACGTTGCTTCTCGGAATTACAGAACTGAAAACACCAGAGGTCATTATTTCACTCAGAAACATAAGCAAAATGTAGGTTGCTGAGAGTCTGAAGTGGAACTATTTAGGAAGCCATCTCCATCAAGGAATTTTCCTTAAAACTTCAGCTGATAACTGGTTTAGGCCAATTCCTGTGTATTCCCTTTCAAAAAGCTCATCAAGCAGAGAGTTTCTCTCGGTCCCAATGGGGTATAGACTTGGGCCTCTCTCGTGGGTCATGTCTTCCTAAAAGCCCAGCAAACCTCTCGGCCAGATGACACCATCCAGAACCATCCCCTGGGTGTAACACTGGCTTCCCAAGGCAGTGAGGGGAAGCAGATTGAGTCCCAAATAGTAGTGGAAACGGCGGCCACCACAGCAGGCATGACGCTCCTCATGCAGTTAGCTCAGCATCTGGGCGCCCATGTGCATCTGCGCTGCACCAGACCCTGGAGGCACAGGATGAATGTGGCATACCCCTGCACCCCAGAACCTCTCAGTGTCGTCAGGAGAGTCGGACAGTCTTGTACCCTTGTGGAGGGCAGAGCCCAGACAAGGTTCCCATAGACAGACCTCATCCAGTGTATGAGCCACACTCCAGGCCTATGGCTTTTTTACCTGAGCATTTTCTTTTCTCTCCTGGAAACTAGGCCAGAGGTAAAAGTGGAAAAACCTGGAAGGTGAAGTGACCTACAATAACCCACCCCCACAGAAGCCTACCCAAATTTTAAAATAAAAGAGAGCCAAGGGTTCATTTAATTGATAATTACATTTGAGGCAAAAATCTGTAGCCAGACCTGAAGACCAGCCCACACCCTGAGCTGTGGGGCCACTGCCTGCCCTTCTCCTGCCCCAGCAGCTCTCCTGGCTCCTGCTCGCCCATGGCAAGGGCTGACTGTGGGGTCTGGAGCAGCTGCTGGGAGGCAGGAAGGGCCTTCAGAGCAGCGTGAAAACTAGTTACCTGCGGGAGCCCCTCAGCCAGGTCCTGGCCAGGAAAGCAGGTTGTGGGAGGCACGGTAAGAAACACAGTCCAAGTCCAGTCATTTTTCATCTTTATGCTTGACAGAGTGCGTGCCAATTACTCCCAAAGGGGCATGAAAACACAGGGACCATGTACTGGGAGCAGTTAAGGTCTTCACCCATGAAGCCGAGGTGACCCTTCCTCTCTAAAACCTCAGTGTGTTCTCTTTCTCCTGGCCTCCTAGCCATGCCCTGTTTCAGACCTTCATTCCTCCTCGCCCTTGCTTTGGCTGTCACTTCCCGATTTACCTGCCTCCCCCCAGCCCACATGAGGCTGGGGTGCCCTTCCAGGGTCTGGATTGACTTGGCCTTAAGTAATGGGAAGCCTCTAGCCCACGTGGCCCCCTGGTTGGGCGGTTCCAGCTGTCCTCCTGTTTCCATCTCACCCCTTCACTTCAGCAGAATTGAGCCTGGGCTATGAAAGGACATGGCACACATTCCCCATGCTTTCCTGCATCTGGCTCTTTTCTTCGGCTCTTTCTCTTTGCCCGGAAGAGTATCTGCTGCCCCTGCACATAATAGCTCAACACTGAATCCTTCTCATTCCTGACTGTGTTTTACATCCTCCTTGAAACTCTCTTGATTCCCTTCCTCATGGAGCCCCCCAGCCCTGCTTTGTCATGGTTAGCCTGGCTCACATCTCATTTCCCTGTCACTCCTTAGACCCCCATGAGGACAAGCTCAAGATGTCTTAGTTTTGTCTTCTAGCATCTAGCACAGGCCTAGTGCAGGCACTCAACTAATTGTCAAACAAAGGGGCAAACAAAGCCCTAGATATATGAATTCAGGATGTTTTCTTTGATGCTCTTCAATCGCAGGACACCCTCCTATTTGAGGAAAGTGAATCTAGGCATGGCCGTAACCTAAGTCGCTATATAAACAAGCCAGCGGCAAGTAGGCCCACATGGGTGGAGAGTGGAGAACGGAGTGGGGTTACAACCATGTGCCAGGCACTGAGCTGGGCCTTGATTTTTATCTTGTTTGATCCTCACAACTTGATAGATAGTGAGGAATGTTATTTTTATTCCTGCTTTTTATGAAAAGTATGTGCAGCCCAGAGAGGGTAAGACCCTTGTCATTTCTAAGGTAGAACGATGGACGTCTCCGCCTTGACCAGGTTTTCCAGGCAAAAGCAAAAAGTTCTTGTGAAGTTTTATCTGGGGCATATTAAATGTTGGTATTTCTGTACAGCATATAGTTTTTCTGTTGCTTACCCAGCTGGCAGAACCCCTGGCTGTCTCAGGGCTGGCCTAAGGCCATGTCAGGGCTCATTTGGTCTGAGGGGGCCTGGTTGTGTCTGCCAGGTGCCTCCTGGGCCTTGAGATCTGGCCTACCAGGCTGTTGGACCTGCTGATAAGCCCTCAAGGCAGTAGGGTGAGGCTGGGCCTCTCACCGGCTGCCTGTCTACCTCAGGGCTAGCTGTCTGTGCACACAGGTGCCCCAACCTGCTCTTCACTGCAGCTTCTGGCCCTGTTCACAGCAGCCGCCCCCACCACAGTAGCACAGAGCACCAGATCCTGACGTTCCCTCCCAGGTACCTGAGAGTACAAAATGCATTGCCCGTGGTGAGAACGAATTGTCTTATATCCCTCTTCACTGTTGGGTGTCCTCTGATTTCCTCCCAAATGGCTGCTACCCCAGGAACTGGCAGCTCCATCTGGGGTGTCTGACATGTCTCCAGGGAAGCTTGATCTTGGGCCTTTGCTCAGCTTCAGTCTGTCTTTAGATGAGTTGACCTGGAATTTGAAGAGCAGAGGAGTATACTGAAAGGTGACATCTGTCCCTTTGTGGGAGGGACAGACACATGTGGACAAGTCCTCCCTTGGAAAACTGTCGAAGTACGTGTGATATTTAACAGGAGGGCAGGACTATGAGACGTTGCCTGTGAGAAGAAGGGGCTCCCACCCTTCTTTTTATTCAACAGATGTTTACTGAAAGCCCCACTGGGCAAGGTTTCTGGTGGCAAACAACAGGAACTGGCTCTGCTTAAGCAGAAAAAGAATATACTGGAATTGAATATGACAGCTTATAGACTAGACAGGAGTGCCGGAGAGCTGAGCTTCAAGACAGGAGGGAGTCACAGGAAGTGGGGCAACAGAAACCATCTGCTGTCCATGTTAGAATTTCCCGCAAGTCTGGGTCACATGCCCTTTCCCAGGCACCTCTCTCCTTTTGGTTTCCTTAGTGGAAGTGCATCCCCTCTCTCCCATCAAGACTCATGCAACCAGGAATGGCCCCAAAATATGAAGGAGTTTTAGATGATGACTAACCCAAAAAGTGATAGTTGGCCACTGCACAGGCATTTGGGGATTAAGCATCATATGCAGTCAGGCCTGAGACGAACGGAGGGATAGGACACCTGCTGCCATCTCAGAGCTCAAGGTGTGCAGGGGGTTACTACGCAGTGGGCGGGGTAAGCTGTGGTCACCGAGAGAGCCCTTGGAGGGGCATTCACCCCAGAGGATGACTCCAAGCCATGGGTTGTGCCGCTCACTGAGGCATGGATCACAGAAAAGGTAAAAGGTTTGAACATCATTCAGGGTTTAAATTTCATGTGGCTTTGACTTGGGGAGCTGACTGAGGAAGAGGGAAGGGCCAGGTGTGTCCAGTGCTGTCATAGAGGTGGGAGCCAGGTCCCAGGGTAGCAAGGTTCCATGTTGAGTAGAAGATAGCTAGAAACTGTCCAAACGATGGCATTTGAGTCCCCACCCAGAGCCCTGATGTGTGTGTGGTCTTCATTCATTGGCTCCCTGGGAGTGCCTGGAAACGGAGGATGTGGTCTGGCATGCTGCATACAAAGAGGATCTGGTCCCATGGCCGCAGTCAGGGGTGAATTCCCTCCCAGCTGCTGAGCTCCAGCCTAGCCTGGAATATTGTTTTTGCAGGAGAAATGGGCCTTGCTCAGAGCGGGGACAGTGGGAAGCTACCAGCCTGCACCACTCTCAGGCCCTGAGCCTGCCTGAGGCTTCTTGTCCCTTTCTCCCCCTTGAAGGGAGACACCCCAGGCCAGCAGCAGTGGCATGGTCACATTCATCCCTTTGATCTCTTGTTAGGTTACAGTGTTGAGTGTGGAGATGACTGCACTGAAGGAGGAGAGAGACCGACTCAGAGTGACATCTGAGGACAGGGAACCAAAGGAGCAGCTTCAGAAGGCCATCAGGGACCGGGATGAGGCCATTGCAAAGTGAGTTTGTTTAATTTTACTTTAATTACAAGTAACATGAATAAATGCTCAATTTTAAAAGTTAGATCATACAGAACAATACAAAAGTTGAAAGCAAGTTTCCCTGCTACCCCTCTTACTCCAGTCCCATTCCTCTCCCCAGTCAGACTGTATTGGTGAAAAGTTGGGTGTGCATCTTCTATAGATCTTTTTCCTGTGCATATGCAGGTGTTTAGGCAATATAACTATAGAGGGTTTCCTCAAAACGTCAATGGCATAATGCTCTACATGTCTTATTTTTGTTGTTCTTTGCACTTATATCTTGAAGAACTTTCCAATTTCACTATATATATCTACCTCAACATTTTTATTTTTAGGCTTTTAGTGGTGATTGTTGTTTACTTTTTATTGTGGATAATTTCAAGCATACACAAAAGTAGAAGATGTAAGATGAATCCCTTGTCTCAGCTCCAACACTGATCGTATTTCCCTGCCCGCCTCCTCCACCTCCCCACTGGGCTGTGTTAAAGCAGATTCTAGGAGATCATCTCATCTCTTCCATAAACACTTCAATATAGATCTCTGCCAGAAAAAGACTTTGTAAAACACATAACCACAATACAGTTACCACACTTGAAAAAACTTAAAATCATCATCATCTAGTATCTAGTGTTCAAATTTCCCCAGCTGTACCATAAATGTCTTTTTATAATTGATTTGAATCAGACTTCAAAGTCCACATATTCCATTGTAGTTGATATGTCCCAAAAATCTGTAACACTTCCCCATCATCTTTTTTTTTTTCATAACAAATTTATTTATTGAAGAAACTAAATTGTTGGTCTCATGGAGTTTTTCTACATTCTGAGTTTGCATCCCCAGAGTGTCATGTAACATTTTTCTCTGTCCCCTATATTTGCACTAAAGTAGGTTTGTTATATTTGGATCCCCTTTTCTATCTTCAAGACCTGTCAGCTTTCTATCAATTTCTAGTCATTAAGGAATTATACTCAGTGATGCTCACAATCTTTGTATCTTTGCCACTGGATTCCTGGTGGATATTTGAATAGCAGTGTGATATTTTGGAGTTGGAGCATACTTTTATGATTAACAAAGGGTGAAATTGTGCATACAGTTAGGGAATAAAGTGGTAAAATCAAGGTGCTAATTGTGGAAGCCCACTGGTAATAAAAAGAAGAATGAAGTTAGAAGTAGAGGCAGGTTGGTCACCTTCTCTCAGCAGGATGAGCAGAAGAGAGCTGAACATCAAGCTCTGACCACATTACCAGATGTCATCAGCATGGAAGGTGGGGGATACAACCAAAGAGAGTGCCAGTGTGCAGGAGAGAAGAAACAAGTTGTCCAGTCCCCCTCCCTTACGATAAGCAAAACCTAGCTCTGACACCTGGGTGACAGAGGCGGCCACCAAATCTCCATGGAACCTTAAAACACATCATACCCTTGCCTGGTGTCAAAAGACACCCACTTAACCTACTGAAGTCTGACCCAGCAGACTTGCAAATTCTCCTCTCTGAATCCTCCTAAATTCTCCCAGCTGAGTAGGGAGAACTCTACAGTGAGGCCCCTGTCCTTCCTGGACCCTATAGAACACATGTTAAATCACTCCATGAGGATGATTCTTTTTCCGTCCCTTAGAAGTGAAATTCTTGGTATACAGAATTGAGACAACAGACCTAAAAGATCATTTAAATGTCTGAGGGCCACACCACATTTGTGTAGGACCAAGATGCTTTCATACACATCATCTCTGATTGTCCTTTCTGGCTGCACTTCAGACTCCTAGATGCCAGGGCCCTCTCCAGAACAATTCAATCGGAATCTGCAGGTTTGGGACTTCTTCTTAAAAAACACCCCCTACCCCCACCTTGTGATTCTAATGTGTAGTCAGAAGTGAAAACCCCCAAGAAATACAACTTTCCTCTCTTCACTGGGCTGCAAGAATCTTAGTGTGTTCCTTATAGATGAGCTTCAGAAAAGTTAATAATTTTACCGCCTTGCAGGTGAAAGGCTTTCTCACTAAAAACAATCTGAGGCTAGCGATCTGCCTTACAAAAACAAAAAGGAGTCAGTTACTTATTAGTGTAGTGGTTTCACTTAAACCACTAGAATCCGTCCAGCCGAAGTATTACTTTTTAAAAAGGATTACTACATTGGCCGTTAACTTCTGTAGCTTTGCCTTCTGGTCTGGGGTTTCTAATGAATGACAAGCACTGATTCCCTAATGAGGAAACGTTCCCCAGGGCACGGTCCAAGGCGAGGATACAAAGGTCGGCATGCAGGCCCTGCTTCGGGGGTTTTCAAGGTGGAGGGGTCCCCTCCAGGCCAGGTGGGCCGCAGCTGAGCTGGACCTCTGCCCCTCCGCCCGGAGGTATTAGTCAGCACATTCCGGGGAATCCAGGCTGCTCGTGGCGCCATCTGCCGGGAGGTGCCTCGAAGTTCGCGAGGCTGTAGCCCGCGTGGGGCGCCCGCTGTTGGCTGCGAAGTTCCTGCCGGGGTTGGCCGGGCGTCCATGGCAACCGGCCACGCGAGGATTTCCGCTCTTCGCCGCCAACCAATGGGAGCGGACGTGACGGCCTGCTTGCGGCATCTGAGACCCCGACACTCATTGGACAGGCTCGGCTTCTGTCCCTGCAGCCGCAGTGCGGGTAGAGTGGCAGCGATGCAAGCTGTTTGTAGCGGCTTCTCTAGGAAGGGCAGGCTGGGCACCGTTCAGAGGCCTTAGGTTGTTGGGGGTTGGTGACGAGAGGCCAGAGGGGCAGTGCTGGTCGCGGCGGTGGCCTGAGCACTTTACCCGAACTGCCCACCTTTCGGGCGTGCTTAGCTTCTTGATGCAGTCGGCGTTCCTAAGGCCTGAGCTGGGCAGCCCCAGCAGGCAGGGGTCTTCTAACCCTCTCTGGGCCGTGCGCATTGGCTGCTGACCCTGTGCACCAGGGACACTTTTCGTTTTGCATTTCAAAGGTGAGATGTAGTGGTTGACAAGGGCTAGATAATGCTTCTTTTAGCAGCTGGACAACCTGCTCCCGGCAGGGGCTGCCCAGCTAGTCTCTTCCACTTTTTGTTCCCATTACCCACCCTGGAAAAAAATTGTCTTTTGCATTGAACAACTATGATTTAGGAACGTTGGGGAAATCCAACAAAGAAATAGGTAAAACACCAAGGTGTAAAAATACAAAATGCAAACGTTTGTGCGACAAGTTACCATCAACTAATTGATCACCATCCAGAGATAACCAAGTAGACAGTTTTGTGTATGACCTTCAAATATACACAGGCAGTTTTTCTTTTACAAAACTAGCATCATATCACACCTTGTCTTCTGGTGCTTTTCTCTACTCAGTAATACATCATGAATATTTCCCCACTGTCAGCAAATATTCACCATCATGATTATTACTGGTGACTGTATTCTATCATATAATTTACTACCAGTCCCCTAATTGTAGACTATTATGATTAGCCTGGCTGTGATGACCACCACTGTGTGGCTTCCTTTGCACACATGTGCATCTTTAGGACAGATTCCTTCTAGGGGGATTGCTAGTGAGGCCAGAAGGACAAGGTCTTCCCACCTTTCATGGAGACGGGCCTTTTGGGGAAGGGATTAGCAGTTCCTTGGTGCTGTGTGAGGCCTTTACCTCAGGGTTCCAGTCCTAATTTAAGTATCCTCTTGTAGCTACTACTTCATCTGTGAGACGGGGATGACAAATAATCCCTTCACTATAGGTCGGTCACAAAATGTGTGACAATGTATGTGAAAGCATGTTGCAAAACTCCAGGCTCTACAACTGACATCATAGTTCCTGTTACAGTTGCTTGTTGTGAATTTGAGGTCTGAGCCTGTTGGCTCGTCCTGTGGGCTCCACATGCTCCAGGTAAAGAACAAGATGCCTCGGGCCCAAAGTGTCCATACTCACCCTGGCTTTCTGTTTTCAGGAAGAATGCTGTGGAGCTGGAACTTGCCAAGTGCAAGATGGACATGATGTCTCTGAACAGCCAGCTGCTGGATGCCATTCAGCAGAAACTGAACCTCTCGCAGCAGCTTGAGGCTTGGCAGGTAAGTAAGAACCCTGAGACCCGGCGTGAGGGAAGACGAGGCTCCAAGAGTCTCTGAGCCCCTCCCAGGCAGACTGTTAGGAGAGTTTGTTACTGCAGAGTCGCGTGCGTGTGGGTGAGCAGCAGTCCCAATCTTAACCGGGTGACATTCGGAGCTGGTGTTTCCCCAGTCCCTGGGGGCAAATGCCTAAGGAAGCTCTCCAGGGCAGTGAACCCCAAGCTCTGCATTTAGGGCTGTGGTGACTTCCAAGCTTGGAGCAGGGGCTCCTTCAGCTAGTGGTCTGGGATCTGTTCAAAGTGGCTAGAAAGAAACAGCTATTAACGTGGAGGGCCCAGGAAAGCCCTATATGACTCAATGAAAATTCACAGCTGTATGTAGTTCAGCAACCCCTAAGGTGCTGGCAGCTGCTGCCTTCCCTTTTTCCCCAAGGGTACTGTCCTGGTGTGGCCTGGAGAAAGTGAGTCAGTGTCCATCTCCAAGACCACCGTTTTCTGAGTCAGGTCAGCATACCCTGTCCCAGGCCCAGCATGGCTCCCCACTGGGCCGGGCTGTCCATGCTTTTTGTTAATGAGGTTAGGGTAGTACAGTTTCAGGATGTGGATGTAACCATTCATGTTTCTCCTCAAGAAATCACAATCAGACAGATGAAAAGCCATCTGCGGCTTTACCAGGCAAGTCCCACCTTGGAGGGCAGGTTAGCGTGACTGTCCCTCTGAGGGCCCTGCCAGGACGGCCGCAGGAGCCCTGGCACCCCCTGCCCCCACCCCAGCGCTGGCCCCTGGCTCCTCGGCCTCCTGCCCGGCAACCAGCTGGCCATTCCCTGGCTTACCGCCCCATTCTTCTCTCTTCTCTCCTGGCTACAGTTTGCTTCCTCAGGGCTTTTTACTATCTGGCTCCTTTGGTTTCTGATCTAGTGGCCTTTCTCAGTTCCCGTACCAACAGCTTTAGTTGTACACCCCTCCTGCCTTTGAGGTGAGACTAAGCCTTCATCCCACCCACCTGCTCCCCTGCTACCATCACAGCCCTAACCCCTCCCACCTTCCTTGTGACCTGCCATGTTGTGTGTGCCAGAGCCCGGCATCATCCCTGTGCAGTGTGCCCTGCCATCAAGCCCGAGCTCCCTCCTCCCATCACCGTCCCATCCAGTGAGCCAGTGAGTGCGGCGGCAAGTGGCCCAGCACTGACAAGCTGATGCCTGGTTTCTTGGTACCACCTCCTCACAAACAGGTTGTTTTGCCCACAGAAGGTGCAGGCTTGGAACTATGGGCAGCTCATGCAGGTGTGTGTGTGAGGTTCTAAAGTGGTATATTTTATGGGATTCCCTTGACAAATTTTAAAGTGTAAAAAATGTAGTTTGCAATGCACCAGAAAAAAGTGGCTGCTTTGAAAGGGTTTTTCCAAAGAAGCCTTTAACATTCCTAAAATTGCACTTTAACAACATACATTTTTTATCAAGCATGTCCTCAGGGCAGGGCCCTGTGCTGAGGATTCAAAACTGGGACCTGGGAAATAGGGAGCTGTGTCCTATTTCTGTGAGGAGGGGGAGAGGTACAGGAAGGAAGTGGGATGTGAAAAAAGACAGGGTTGGGGGAGGGGCAGGTGGGGAGGAAGGCAGGGGAGCCGGACAAGAGCAAGAGAGGGGGCAAGGGGTCCACACCAGCCTCCACCTGGTGACATGGTCAGGAAAGTCCCTGTTTCACCCTGAAATCTGCAGATGTTGGAGTGACACCCACTGGTGTGAGCGTAGGGGGTGATGGACTGGCTGGTCACTTCCTGCCCTCCTCACAGGAGTGGCTACTCAGAGCCACAGAGGTCATCTACCTGGACCTCAGGGAGCTGCCACCCGACACAGGCCCCGCCACCTGCATGGACACGAGAGCTGCCTCACTCCAGGCTTTGCCCAAAGCTCTGTCTCTTCACCAGGACGTCCCAGAGCCCATCAGGTCCCAAGGTGAACGATTCAGGCCGACCAGATGCCTGTTAGGATGCCTGTGTGAACTAGACAGGGCTGCTTATATTTCTAGACCAGTAGTTCTTGTGCTTGGTTAGTGACAGAACACCTTTGTCAAATGGAATCTTGTGCAGATTCAGCATCTAGCAGCTAGAATGGAGAGAGCGCTGCTCTGCCCAGTGCCCGTGTGGGGCACAAGCTTCTGTTCCGGAAGGTGGAGTCGGGCTGATGGGGGCATTTTCTAGGCAACTCTACCAGACTGGAGGCGGAGGGGGGCAGGTGCCACTCTAGTGAAGAAGCCGAGGAAGTGGCTCTTAGTTGGAGCAAGATAGCCTGGGAGGATGGTGGCCCCCATGTTCTGTGGGCTGAAGCGCAGGACGGTGGCGGGCGGGCAAGCGCAGGCCAGGGAGCCTGTGTCTTTGCCATGTGGGGCTGCTGGTGGGGCATGGGCCTCAGCAGCTCCGGTTAGTAATAATTTGAAGAGAAAGAAGGGGCAGGAGAAGCTCCCTGAGCCCAGGCTGTTGGGCCAGAGAGCTGGCAAGCTGAGGTCGCCCTAGTGCCTGGGGAGGGGTGTGTATTAAGCACGAGCACCCAACGAGCCCCCAGGGACACAGGAGGCAGGGCAGAGAGGGCTGGACACAGGCCAGGCTGAGTGCTTTTGTGGAGCTGGCGACCTGTCGGGGAGACACACAGAAATACCGGCAGTGGCCATTCTCTGGGCCTATCAGGGCGGGCCATCTGGTAGGTCAGCCAAGGGGGTAACACTAGGGAGAAGCCAGCCCAAGCCCTGAGAGACTGGAGGTGTCAAGTGGCTCCAGTGTGTCCCCATGTCTTGCAGCTTTCTTGGTCAGGGCGGCCCTGGCTGCAGTCGCTCACTCATCTCACCCCTCATCCTCATCTCACCGCGCATCCTTGGGCATCGTGCCACCTACCCACTCACCCCCCGTGCCAGGCCGGTCCTGCTCAGCCCCCTCCACTCTGCCCTCTGCAGGATGACATGCACAGGGTCATTGACCGGCAGCTGATGGACACACACCTGAAGGAACGGAGCCCGCTCGCTGCTGCCCTCTCCAGGGCCCACGGCGCAGGGCGCGGGGACGAGCCCAGCACTGCTGAAGGCAAACGGCTCTTCTCATTCTTCAGGAAAACTTAAGTTGGGAGGAGTCAGGCCACAGAGGGAGGGTGGACGGGAGACTCCAACTGAAAAAGGGGGTGTGGGCATGTTTGCACACAGGGTCCCCAGGGCCAGGCTCCGCAGCTGTACTGCCTGCCCGCACTGGGCCCAGTCGTCTGAGAGGGCCTGCTCAGCCTCCGAGGGCTGCCCTTGTCAGAGGGACAGGCAGGAGCCCTGTCCCCACCCCCAGCCAAGCCAGCCTGGGCTTCCCCAGAATCTGCTGCTGTCGAGCAGGGCTCACACGGCCTCCGGGGCAGCCCCTTAGGGGGGCGCGTCTGCTCGACCCGACAGATGGCGGCCCCCCCACCCCCGGGTCCAGCCGCACTGCTGCCCTCCTGTTCGGGACTAAGGGGAACAGGAGAAATGGAGGCCCTCCTCTGCATGCCTCAGGAGGTCATCGCTGCCCCTAGCTGGCAAGTCAGCAGGGCTGAGTCCTGCAGGGCACCAGGCTCAGGCCTGAGCCTCCGACCTACCCCAGCCACACACACACACACACACACACACACACGCACGCGCACACACACACACACACACACACACACACCCACCAACCACTACCCTGAGCCTCCAACCTACCCCAGCCACACACACACACACACCAACCACTACCCTGAGCCTCCAACCTGCCACACACACACACACACACACACACACACACACCAACCACTACCCCACAACCAATCCAGGGAGTCGGGAGGAGGCCTCTATCCCATGTGCATGCACCTCTGCCAGGAGCACCTCTGTGGGCAGGAGTCCCACCTGCTGGCCAGGGCTGTCCTCATGCTCAGTCACAGTGGGCTCTACCCGGGCTTGACTGAGGCCATCCCAAGCCCAGGAGGAAGGGCCCTGCCCTCCAGGCACCCCTGCCTGCTTTCCTTCCCTGGCTGCCTTCAGTGCATTCTCCTCCCTCAGTGGGGCCAGCAGCCAGTGTGCTCACAGGCCCTCTACAGGCTCTAGCCATCCAGCCCTTTTCCTTCATGGTACCAGAGCTGGGAGAGGTCTCTCCTCCTCCCCAGCCCCCCGATCCCCTCACATACACAAATTCTTGGCTCAGCCAAGCCAAGCCCAGGCCACAGAATGGCCCCAGAGGGGTCTGCAGTCTGCCCCCTCCACTGCAGGGGCAGCGCTGGCCCCACAGGGCAAGTGCCTCCAGATGCTGCCCACCAGGTCTGTGGAAGGATGCGTCCTGCAACCTGCTGCTTCTTCGGCAGCCACTCCTTCTCGGCTGAGGCCCCAACACAGAGGCACCCTGGGCTAAGCCAGCCCACAAGCTGCTTTTACAAAGATCATGTCCCTCCCGCACACGGGAAAAGCACAGCAGGGATGAGCGGAAAGAATGTACCTATAGATATGTACATACCACAGTGCTGTAATTTTGTATGTAGCAATTATGTAAATACATGTATGGATTTTATAATATACATATATATAAATCTATAAAGGCATATTTTTAGAAAAACACACCACTGCTTCTTTTGAAAATAGTCTAAGAATAAAATGAATTTCTACAGAGCTTCCTGCCTCAGTCATTGTGTACCTGGAGGGGTTGGTTGTTCAGAATGCAGCTTAGACTTCAGAACCGCCACTGGCTGGCCATGAAGAGGCAGCAGCAGTGAGTCCCTCACATACCTGGGAGGTCACCTCATGTCTTGGTACCCACTGACTGGATTCACCCCAGAGGATGAAGACATCCTGTAAATGACGGCCATTTGGGAGCAGCAGCCGAAGGCACTGCCTCCACGCCCACCGGGCTCTGGGCTCACTGCCAGGCCTGCAGTTACCCAGCTCCAGGCAGGCCCTGCCAGCACTGCTCCCCAACCCTTAAGCAGGTCCTACAGCTTGGCAGAAACTTCGAGCCAGAGAGAAATCACTTCAGGCAAAGCTCCCACTGCACCCTTCTGGGCATGCGGGTGATAAACACGGTGCTTCCCTTGGCATCACTGTTTGTACTCTCAGTCAATGCGTCAAACCAGAGGGAGGGCTCAACCTGGACCAATCTTTCGCGGAGAAAACGAACTTGGCTTCTGAAAGGGTCCGTGGGCCTCAACAAGCACCTGGGCTGAACTCGGCCCAGAACAAACAAGAGCTGCACACAATGGGTGGGAAGAAGCCAGGCCCACCCAGAGCACAGCTGGAAGCAGAGAAAATAGACCCTGGAAGAAAATTTGGCAGCTTGAACCTTTATTTTTAGTATTTTTTTAAAAAGCATAATTAGAAACTTTCAATACAGAAATAATCCTAGCAAACCATTTAAAAGTTTTGTTGTTTGACAGGAATTTCACATCAGGTCCGCCAGGACGTCAGTTCTGCCGTGAGTCCCCCCACCCCCAACCCCCTTTCATGCGTGTAACAACTCAGCAGGACAGGCATAGTCGGCACCAAAGTCAACCCACCCCCGGGGTCTGGACAACCAGTTGCCAGAAGCCCCGGTGGCTCCTAGGCTAGGCTGGAAGCTTCCACGACCCCCTCCTCTTATTGCTTGAATCCGCAAGCACCACCATGCTGTATTCCCTGCATGCTCGAAGTCGAGTATGCCACCCACTCGGGGAGCCCTAAACTCTGCATGTCCCCCCCAGGAACCACAGCCAGCCAGGACCGTCCTGAGGACAGAGACCATACTTTGCTCCTGGCCCCCAAATAGATGGGGCTGCCTGCTGCTTGGCCCTGCACCCCCTCCTCAGCACCGCTTTCCCAAGCCCACAGAGCTCCCCCAGCTCATCCTGCTGCTCCAAAATGAAGGCCTGTCACACAGAACCACAGGCTTTTGGCAGTTTGGAGAAGTGGAGAGACCCGTCAGAAGACACACCCCCCCGCCCCAATTTTTACTGATTAAAACCCATCAACAGTGTTAACATGGAAAAATCAATGTGATCTGTGACATGATTGTCCAATCAGGGCTTGGCCTGGAAATCGCCTAGGAAAGGAAATCTAGTAAAAGACATCATGATGAAATAAATTATTCCCAGGTTACGTGATCCTTTTAGAAGAAAGGTAAATGAAGTGTCCAGAGGGGGGAGGAGGGGGCTGGTATCAAGTGCAAGTGACCCTGGCTTTTCCTCCAGGGGACCAGGGCGGGTCAAAGCTGGCTGGCTCCCAGCCCCGGCTGCCATTCCTTCCTACCCGCCAAGAAATCCTCATGCTGTCTTTGTACTGAAACAGCCGTCAGTGATCCAAGGCTGCCTGCTGTGCAGCTCCAAGGCATTGTCCCCACAGTCCTGCAGCCCCTGGCACCCACTGTCCACATCCAAAGGTGCCCGGGGCAGCAGTGGAGACCCAGGACCTCTGGGGGCGGGGGAGGCTCTCCCACAAGAAACGGCCAGGAAGGCAGAGCTGCTCTGCTAAGAGCCCAGCCCCACAGGACAGGAAGCCACTCGCTTTTTCTAAACACACAAGACCCAAAGGGGGAGGTCACAACTTTTGCTGCTGTGCCAACTTCAGGAAGAGGGAAAAACAGTGTGAGGAACTTAATTCATTTGATTCGGCTTCCTTTTTTTTTTATCTGTTAAAACAATGCTCCTTAGCCCCCCACAAGCCCCATCCCCGCACAGGCACACCCCTACCTTTCTGTTGGAACTGAAACAAGTTGGTATAAATTAGAAGCCATGGCTCCCCTGGGCTTGTCGCTCAGAGGCATCTAGAAGGCAGAACAAGAACTCTGTTGGCCAAAGGACAGCAGTAACTTCCTGCAAACCAAGGGCTGGGCCCCTAATGGAAGCCCCCAGGCCAACTTCAAGGCCAGCTTTCCCCGCTGCCAGAATGGCTCTGGGGCAGGGGATGGGGAGGGAGCTGAGCTGGGCCCCTACGTGCCCAGGATGGAGGCTGTCAGCTTGTCGGGAACCGGTGACACAGGGCCCAGCTACAGCAGCCGGGCGGGCAGCGGTATGGCTCCGTCGTCTCCTCGGGAGGCCGCTGGCGACGAGACGGACGAGACGGGAGGGCTGGAGGCCGGCAGTCGGAGCGGAGGAGCAGCGGGTCCAAGCGATTTACATATGTACAGACGTCCGTCAGTCCCGGCGCCGGCCTCGGCGGGGCGGGGCCGGAGGGGGCGGTCCAACGCCGTCCGGCACGGCGGGGCGGGGCGAGCCGGCGGCACCTCCTGGCAGACCCGCGGAGGGACTCTCGCAGCGCGGGGGCCGCCGTCAGCAGCAGCGCTTCCGCCGCTTGCTGTTGCGCGTGAGCTTCACCACGTCGTTGTGCTGCTGCTGCTGCTGCCGCGCCAGGTTGTCCTTCTTCGCGCGCAGCACCAGCTCCGTGATGCAGCTGAACATCTGCGGCGGAGCGACAGGCCTCAGGCTCGGGGCCGCCCTGCGGCTGTGCCGCCTCGCGGCCTACCGGCGCCTCCCGGCCCGGCTGTCTACTTCACTCGCGCATTGTATGTTCGCAAACCCCTTCGAGGAGGAGGTGGTGGGTGACAAAGGTCAAAGAGGACCGATATCAAAGACCCGTAAATGTGTCTTCGGGAAATTTGCCTCTCAGGGATTTTCCAGTCGGTCTTTAGAGAACCCTCTTCCTTCGGCTGGAATATTTGGACGAGACGGATACGGATGCCTCTGCCCTGGGGTGGCCGGAAGGACCCAGGCCTGCCCATTCCCTGCCCCTCACTGCGTGTCCTGCCTGGAACTCACCTGCAACCCACAGTCCTGTCCTCCCCTCCACCAGAAAAGGCATCGAGCACTTGACATAATCTACTTCACTTATTCCTTGTAACCTGGGAGGCAGGGGCTCCTACTCCACCCCAATCTACAAAAGGAACAGATGGGCCTAGAAAGGCTTAAGTCACCACCCGAGGTTACACAGGCCCCCACGCAGAAACCCGTATTGTGATCCCTGCCTGACTGAGGCACACTGCTGCTGTGCACTTCAGTGTCCAGGATCCAATGGGGGTCCTGGCTCCCTCAGCTTCTGGATTCCATACACTTTGGAGCAGGACTGCCCCCAGAGGCACAAGCACAGCCAGCCTGCGCCTGTGGCAAAAGGTTCAGCTTTTCTCCCAACCAAACTGCTTTCCAGCAGGCCCAGCAGAAGGGAAGGGAAGCTGCCCTGGGCTGGAGGCTCAGGCAGCCCGCAGGGAATGTGCATCCCCAGGGGCCTCCCGGGGACTTGCAGCAGATGCCCATCTGAGCCCGGGAAGCCACAGGAAAGCAACCTGGTCTCTGCAGGAAGTCCAAGGCCCCAGGAAATGCAGGGAGAGGTGACAATGGTGGGGCTAGAGAACGGACAATGAGGCAGAGAACTAAGTGCATGGCTGGAGTGTGCGACACATCTAAGGCTGACTCGGCCTCTTCGAAGCTGGGTGATATTCCTTAATTTGAACCTCACTTTCCCATTTGCAATGTGGAAGTAATTTACTTTAGAAGACTGTGGAGATATGAGCTAACATCTTTAAAGGATCTAGCACACAGTAGGCACTCAATGAATGGCAGCTGCTATGATGTTCTCTGGCAGCCACCTGGGTGCCCTAGGCAGGGCTAGGAGTGGGGAGAGGAGGGCCAGGGTGAGGGGGCAGAGCCGGGTGCACCCCCACCCACTCTGGTCTGGGCCTCACCTCTTCCACGTTGACATTCTCCTTGGCACTGGTTTCAAACAACTGGATCCCCATCTGCCCAGCGAATTTGTAGGCATCTTCTGTCTCCACCACCTTCCGCTCAGGGTCGTCATTCTTATTCCCCACTTCAAGGCAAAGCAAAGTCAGCCTGGCCTTGCAGGAACACCCCATCCCTCCACACCCCCGCTGGATCCAGCCTCACCTAATATTCGGCACACATCATCACAGTTCTGGTTGATTTCGTGAAGCCACCGCTTGACATTGACAAAGGACTCAGCACTGGTGACGTCATAAACCACGATGACCCCATGGGTCCCCCGATAATACCTGCAGGGCCAGGGTCTGCATCAGAGCTTCAGCCTAAACTGTAGCCCATGTCCAAACAGCAGCAGGGGAAATGGTGAGGGGCAAATGCTTTCCCACGAGACCCTAAGTCTACTCTCCACCTGGCCACACCCGACATGCTAGGACCACACACGCCCAATCAGCAGGAGAGGATGCTTGGCAGTGTGGCTTCTCACGCTGGCCCGCAACGCCCCAGTGAGCAGGGGGTGCTCAGCCCTGTGGTGGCCAACCAGGCTGTTCAGAGTCCACCCACCACTCACTTGAAATGCCTTTTAAGTTCTTATTTTTTAAATTCAGCTACATTTTGCATTTGACATACTGTCACTGTCCTTGTTTTAACATTCAAAAAAATTTTATCCCATCAAATCTTAATGAAATGCCATCCCAAGAAGATGCACATATGTGAAGGCCTCAGTCCCTGGGGCGGGCCCTCCCTTCCTCCACGCTGGGCTCATCCATGCATGGTTGGGAAAAGGGTGTCCCAGATATGCCACCAACCACACGCGCAGACCCCATGCCCTAAAGTCAGAAGGCCTGGAAGGCATTCCTCTCCAGACCCGGTGCCCCCATTCATTCACAACTCAGGACCGAGGGAGGCCATCACTCCCGGGAGGAAGCAGAAGACAGGACCTCACGTTTCCCAGAAGAGCACCCACTGACCTAGCGGCCCGGTGACAGCCCTACCCAGCACTTGAGTCACCTGGGGCTGCCAAGCTTCTCACTCCTCAGGGGCTTCCAAGAACAAGGGTGAGAACCACTGCCTGCAGGAGGCTGCGCTCATCAGTGGACAGGCTGCGTCCTCCCGACCTGCTGGCTGCTGCCTAGCCCGAGGCTTATCAGGGCCTGAGCACCCAGCCCCCAAGCCTGCAGGAGAGCAGCATCTCCTGGCAGCAGTTCTGGGGCACCATTGACACAGCGAGGAGGGAACTGGCCAGGCTGCAGGTGCAGCTATGTCCTCTGCCTGCCCGTTGGCACTCTGGCCAGCTCTTCACAGTCTAGGCCCAACCACAGGGCAAAGGCCACCCCTGCTGAATTTCTGAAAGGCTGTGGGACCCAGGAAGGTCACTGCATGCACCTCGGCACACCTGTTTTCTCAACTGTAAAATGGGGTCACTGGTGCTTAACTCCTGGGGAGGTGGTAAGGAATAAAAGAACATACATTTTTGTAAACGCCCCCAAGTGGTGAACAGTCAAGGGGTGAAGGCTCTTTATCATCACTGTTATTCCTTCAGTGCCACTCTGGGGCCCCTGACACGGTGGCGAGGGAGCAGTGGAGGAAGCTTCCTTGAGCCTGTGCTCTGGCATCAAGCCCAATTTGTCTCCCCTATCCTGTCTCTCCACCCCTCAGATGCCAGCTGCACCTGCACCCCTCAGATTCCACCCTCCTAGGGATGCGGCGCCTCAGCCTTGGGGAGCCCTAACAATCCAGCCGGCTGCCCCCTCCCCTCCACCAGCTGCTGCCCAGGAGAGCCAGGTCATCACCAGCTCCACTTGGCGGATGTCCACCTACACAGGCGCAAGAGTGCCAGGAGCGAGGAGGACAGACAACTGTCCCCTGCCAGCAAAGGAAGCGTTAGCGGTGGGGTGCAGTTCCAAGCTCTCCTCTGCTGAGGACTGCTGAAGATGCCTCAGGCCCAGCACAAAGCCTACAGCGCACCCAGACCCCGCGCCTTCTCTGGGACCCAGACCAGGGGGTGTTAGTCAGAAGACAGAACTAGTTTGAGGACAAGGTCAGGGGCCCTGAGCTCTGGAAAGGGCACCAGTGCTTCTGGGCATCTTGTTACCACCATGCACCACAGCTGAGCTCTGCCGGCACAGAAGCCAGCACTCTGTGTCCACTATCTCATTCATCTTTGCAACAACCTGGTGTGAGGACAGACAAGGAGGGTCACTGTTTTTACCAGTGAGGCCATGAGGCTCAGTGGAGTGACCTGCTGGAAGTCGTGTGCCCATGTCTGACTCCCAGGCCCAGGGCAGGTATAAAAGAGCCTCCCCTCCTCACCACCTCCCACTCAGCCCACCATTCAACACCCACTGCTCACCCCTCACCAAGCCGTACTGCTCAGCGTCAGCAAACCCCAGCCACTAAGAGACAAACTGAAAGGGTGACAAGAGAGCCCTTTCTCGGCAGGCTAATAGGAGGCAGGCCCCATATCAGAGAAGGCCACACTACTGCACCTGACAGCCCCAAACCCAGAAAAGAAAACTAACTCCTGAATTCTTCCAAGACTCCTTCCTTCTTTGTTAGCTACCCTCACAGGGCGCCAAGTCTTTGTGGCCCTTCAGCATGGCGTGCGGTGCCTTCTGCCTTATGAGGGCAGAGTTGGGGAGCCTGCGATGAAACATTCTCACCTCCCCAGATGGGCCAGCCATTGTGCAGCACCGCCCCCCAGCCCTGCCTTCTCAAGCACCCCAAACAGACACACGTTGCCCTTGGGCCGCTGAGTAACTTCAGTCTCCCAGCAGAATGCAGGGGGCAGCCACCCCACACAGACCCCGAAGGGAGCTGAAGTCATGGTGGCAGGGGTCACCAAAGGAGGGCTGTGTCTCCTCTGAGGGCCCAGGCACCCCAGGCCCACTGCCCTGCCTAAGACATTTCTTATGGCCACAGGCCCAATATTCTCGGCCACCCTGAATTCTCTGACTGGTTTTCACCTACAAGAGGCACTAGAGCATCTACTGCCGGCCCCATCCCTTTGGGTGACAGGCAAGCAGACAGCAGGGCTGTGGACTGAATGAAGGCAAGAGCTTTGGCATCAGATGGACCTCAATTCAACTCCTGACTAATCAACCATGCTAAGTCACTCCACCCTCTCCAGGCCTGTTTTTCCAACCATAAAATGGAGATTATCACAGGACTCTTTATCAGAATTAAATGAAATGAAGTAGGTAGAGTCCTAAGCAACAGTACCTCCCCAGAGTAAAGACATCTGGGGTCAGTGCCCAGACCTCCTGACCCTGGACTCTCGGGCCACAGTTCACGTCCGTCCTCCCCTAAGGCGCCTCTGGCCCCAGCTGCTGAGACTGCTGAGACACAGGCTCCGGCAGCTCACCAGGGCTCAGAGCTGCACTGGGGGCCTGGGGAGGCACGGACCACAGCACACACATGCTCACTGCAGGCCCAGCCCAGGGACAGATGCCCGCCTGCTCCAGCCCCCATCTGACACCTAACAAGAGTAACTTACTGGCTAAGTGACTGCCTGGGAAGCCAGTATCACTGATAGACCATTCACCAAAGGAACTGAGGCCAGAGGGTACATAAGCTGGCTGACATGCACGGTCCTGCCCACCCCACCGCCAGAGTGCTCAGCCACTGCCACCCACAGACGGGCGAGCAGCCACACCTCGTCCCCTCCTCCTCTCACTCACCAGCACCCACTGTGGCCTCAGGCCCACCTCAGTGAGGTGTCTGCCACAGGACACCCACCACCATGTCTCAATGGCAGTGGTGAGGGGTCAGAATGGGAGCAGCACGGCCCGACTCACGTGGAGGTGATGGTGCGGAAGCGCTCCTGCCCAGCCGTGTCCCAGATCTGCAGCTTCACTTTCTCCCCATTGATCTCCACGGTCCGAATCTTGAAATCTACTCCGATGGTGGTGATGTAGCTGCCTGCACATACATGCATGTTAGCAAGGCCCACAGGGCGCCAGCAGACCATGTCCTAAGCTTCAGCAGTCTCCACGACCCCTCCCCACTCACTCTGGGCCCGGCATGTCCAGTGTCCCAGGGACACAGCCCTGACCAAGAAAGACAAGGTCCCCACCCCAATGGAGCCCACAGTTGAGGTAAGAGCAGGACAGGATATAAAGGTACAAAGTGGTAAGCCAACTACAAGGGTGGTAAGTGCACAAAAGAAATGAAATGGAAGATGAGACCGGGGTGAGGGGACCAGGCACCTTTAACTGCAGCAGCCAGGGCCAGGGCTGTCAGCTGCAGCCTGAGGACGGTGGGCTACCTGTGACACACCCCGGCCTTTTTTTCTCTATTATATTCCAAACGTTTTGAAGGACCCATAAAATTAACTTCCTAACATACACACAAGTCACAACCTGCAATTTGAAAAACACTGCTCCAAACAGAGGAGACAGCAGCTAAAATAGCACTGGTGTGTGTGTGTGTGTGGTCGTGTGAAGTCAAGGACTCAGCAGGAGGCAGGTGGCAGGGGCTGAGGCCAAATCTCAGGGCCTTTGTGCCGTTTTTCAAGAGCTTAAACTTTTGTGTGGTGTGTGATGGGGAGGGCTGAAGGGCTTTAATGGGAGCTGGGCTGCATTGTAAATAGTTCTCTGGGGGCATCTGTGGGAAAGATGGAGTTGAAGAGAATTTTCGGCTGATGTAACAGTCCTGTCCAGGCTGACAAAGCCCCACTGCTAAAAAGAGCACATGTTCTCGGCTTCATCTAGAGCCTATAGGGTAACAGTGGAAAAGACATGACACACACATACACACCACTGACTACGTGAAACGTGGAACAGATAGGAAAGGTCAAAGTTCAAGGTGAGGAGGAGGTCAAAGAAGGCTTTGGGAGGAAGTCATATTTGGGCCTAGCTTAAACAGGTCCAATTTCAAAGGCTGAGATTATGTGGGGAAAGACACCCCACCCAGAGCGAACGAGCTGAAGCAAAAGCAGAGCGAGAGCACATCAAGCAAACTGGCAGCATCTGGCCCCGGGTGCCGCCGGGAAGCACTGCCCTGTGTCTCCTGCTTTCGCACCCCACGCACAGCTGATGGTCGAGCAAGCAAAAATTAAATAAGGCATGAACATCAGAAAGGGAGCTAGGAAGGTGAGCTGAAAATAGATTATGAAGATCAGTGGATTCCAACCAGGGCTGGTGGTGTCCCCCTAGAGGACACTGGGTCATGTCTGGAGACATGTTTGGTTGTCAAAACTGGGCGGGGCAATGCTCCCGGCACCTAGTGGGTGAAGCCTGGGGATGCTGCTCACCATCTCCAGACACTCAGGACATCCTGGATATGAAGAATTACGGGGCCTAAAATGTCAATGGTGCTGAAGTGGAGATGCCTTGCTCTAAACTTTGCTCTTGTAAGAGAGGGCTGCTGAGGTTTTCAAACAGGGAAGATCCCTCCAGGAGATCTTTATTAGATGTATTAGCAAGATTTTACATGTATTAGCAAGACAAGCTCAGGGTCTGCTGTAAGCTTCAGGCTAGAGCCCACAGTGGTGGGACTACAACACGGGCAGCAGAAATGGAGAGCAGGGAGAGACACTCAGGAGTAGAAAGCTGATGAGATGGGGGGATCAGAGGGACAGGGAGGAAAGGAGTGGTTTTGGGCACAAGAAGCTGCCCATCAGTTACCATTCCTGAACAGAAACTAAAAGCAACAGCAAAGCAGACTGTTCAGTGAGAGTGCTTCGTCCTGGGCACTCGGATGTGCTACCTCAGGTAATCCTCGCCATGACCTTATGTGGGAGGGGCGATTAGCCCCACTTTATAGATGAGCTGAGACTCAGTCATGCTCACAGTCGCACAGAGAAGACAACTCTTTCCAACAACACACCACCAGTGGTGTTGCAAGACGAGGGTCAGGAGAAACCCACTTCTCCACTGAGAGGCGCTGCTGTGTACTCACTGCCTACGGGTAGCTCACCCCTCAAGCACATCAGGGCTGTCCCACGACAGTCACATTTCAGTCCTGGATCAGAAGAGCCAAGCCAACCTGAAGCCTCTGCAACGTACTCAACAAACGAAAACATGCCCAACTTCACCGGTGATCAGGGACGGACACACTGAAACAAGAGAGCTTTCTGCCTACCAGCTTAGCAAAAAGGAAGACTTCTAAGACCCAGCACTGATCAGAGCTGATAAGGGGCGCTTTCAGTCCCTCTCAGTGGGAGCATCAGTTAACCTAGGACAACTTCTTTGAAAGGCCACTTGGCAGTATCTGTGAAAACTGTAAACGCACAGACCTCCTGACCTCGTAACTCCACTTCTATGCAAGAAAAAACAGTGACCCCAAGTGTTGCAGTATCACTGAGAAGCCGCAGCCCGAAAGCAACCATAGCGAGAACACTGCTAACACGTGATGTGCAGCCACAGCCACTCAAAAGCAGCAGAGGTCTGTACGGACCCAGAAGGGAGACACTGACAGGCTGAGGGGAAGGTAAGGTGCTGCCCCACTGCATGTGGAGTTGACAAAAAAGACACACGTAGCACTGAGCAGACGCCACCAGGGCACCAGGTCGGCAAGGCGGAGTCGGGAGCATCCAGGTAAAGGGACAGCTTTCATTTTTCACTTTATTACATCTTCCTGTTTGAAATTTTATATAGGCACGTTCTAACTTGTAATATTTTTTTACTTTTTTTTTGTTTTTGAAATGCCAGGGCAGAAAAAGACCCATACAAGCCAGCAGAAGAAGTGTTTTGAGCCACATAGGTTCAGACTGACCACAGAGACTTTCTCACCCTGGCGCAATCAGGACAAGGCCAGTATGTTCGGGCATCAGGGAAAGGGGGTTCAAACCAAACACCCAGCAGCACACTCACCTGAGAAAGTGTTGTCTGCAAACCGTAACAGTAAACTGCTCTTGCCCACACCTGCAGGAGAGAAAGTGGGAGGTAAGAGGGGGTACGGGACCCCCCTCCCAGCCCCCCATCCTTCTCCAGGGAGACAGTATCTGCCTCCTGAAGCTGAAGAGGCTCAGCGGGACCCATCTCACCCCAGGGCTGCATCTGATCTCCCCCACTAGCCACACACCAAGGACACCTCTCCCACTCAGTCCCAGTGGGACTAGTGTAAGACAAGCTGACCCGGCCCCCTGGGGAGGGGTGGGAAAGGGACTCTGGCCCTGAGCTGAGGGCCACCCAGCAACCCAGAGGAAAACACCAGATGACAGAAATGAAGCAGGGGAAGGTCAGCCAAATGATACTGGCTCTCGGGGTCTAAAACATGGTCCCCAGAAACCTGTACATTGTGTGTGGAGCTTGTTTGTGTGTGGTGTGAGATGAGGGACTGGGGAGCTGGGAGGAACCCCTGAGAGCATCAGGGGAGGAAACTGAGGCCCAGACAACTCAAGCCGACTGTCAGCCATCTTCCCCGCTGATGACACTGCTGGCTGGGGGGCTGTCTCACGCCCATCAGCCTGACAGCTCCCGCGTGCTGAGACCATTTCCCCACCACGAAACTCCAGCACTCGGGTTCCAAGAACAGGCAAAACCCTTGTAAACTTGCCTTCCCTTTACTTCATATACATAGCAGCTTTAGCCTGCCAGGGGTCCCTGTCCTGTGTCCTCCTGTCCCATCCCCTATCCTTGCCACCCCTAAGGCCAGATAGATCAACCAACCACAGAAGGAAAGAATTGGCAGGCATAGAGCACTGTGTGTGGTGGGCACTTCGCTGCTCCTATAATTCCAACTGCCTCTCCTGCGATGAGGCAACCAAGGCCCTCAGAAGTTAAGCAGCTGGTCCCAGGGCTCTACAGGAAGTGGCTGAGAAATGAATCTAGAGCAGTGTGCTCCGGAGAACTAATACTCTTTCCAATGTGTACTGCTTGCATCTGTTTAAGGAAATAGAATTAGAAGACCCCAAATAAGCTGTCCCATCTCACTCCTGTTAGATTTTCAGCAGCAGTGCTACAAAACCAGGTATGAGGAGATCTGAATGCAGGCTCTCAGAACCCCCAAGCTGGGGGCAAACATGCATACACATGCATGTTGTGGTCAGAGCCCAGGGCCTCCATCAGATCTTCATCCACTGCCTACACCCCAGCCCCAGCCAGCTATGCTTCTCTGCACCTACCTAACCCCAAACTCCTCTTGATGATCTCTTCTGGGGACTTCTCCAAGTGAGTGAGCTGTCCAGAGATGCCCAAAGAACTTATTTCATGGAGGAAAGTGGGGTCTTGCCTTTCCAAAGCAGGCTGGCAGTGTGGCCCTGAGCAGCCCGGAGCTGCACCCACAGTACCTGCCCTGCACCCTGCCCCAGCAGCCTCTCACTCAGAGCTACTTCCTCACTGCTGCCTCCGCGAGGCTTCCTGCTGAGCCCAAGGAGAGCCCAAGTCCTGGGCTGGGTCCCTCACACCGCTCTGCCCAACGCCACCACCCCGTCAGCCCTGCTGGCTCCTCTGTTTCCTCCTGGAGCCCTCTGCGTCTGCTTACTCAGCTAAAAGCTTGCATCTGGGCCACCAGGCTGTGAGTTCCTCTAGGAAGGAGAGCTCGTCTCACTCACCCTGGACATTCACAGTGCTGGAAGCTGGGCCCAGCACTTAGTAGGCACCAAACAGTGCTTAATGAGCTTATGACTAAGCCAACATCAGTCACGCTGACAGCTACTCTGTAACACTCTGACTGCAGCATTAACAGAAGCCAAAGCAGTGGTTTTCAGACTTTGGGGGACAGCAGAATCTTTTTTAAATTATATTTTATCTGACTCCCATGTATCTAAAACAGATAAGGGGTTTCTCTTTTCATGAAGCAATGAAGAAGCAGTGCTCCCTCCAGCCTGGGTCCCCACCATTCACCCCCAGGCTCCAGTGCAGAGCTGCTGGAAACCAGCAGGCTGCAGAACGACTACCACGGTCACCACACGAGCTGCTGCTCTGGCCCCGACACCAATCTCCGGAACAGAAACCCACTCTGAGAAAAGCCATCTCCTCACTATCCAGGAAGAGGCCTCCTTGGGAAAACACAAGGCTACCATTCACCCACCAGCACCGGCTGAAGAGAGGAAGTGACAGGTATCATCTACCTTCACCACAGCCTCAGTCAACAGCTTCCCAAAGGCCATGTCAAGTATGAAGCCCATCCAGCCCAGCCCATCACCCTCCACCCTGAACAGAGCACGGGCCCAGCTCTTGATGCCTCTTGGGAGCCACGAGAGATGGATTTATTCTGCAAACACCTCACACACGACTCTCAGTCATCACCACTCTCCCTGCATCAAACTCCCTCACTCCCTGCTTTCCGCCCCTGGGCCTACACAGACACTGCACAGAAGCTCTGGTCCTCAAAAAGCCTCCAGTGCCCACCCTCAGCCCTGCTCCTCCCCTGGGCTATCGTGCCCCACTCCTCTTTACTTCAGTTCTGGGCTAGAGACCCTTAGACCTTTGAGTGAAGCGTTCTCAATTTTAATCCTGGCTCAGCAACCAATTCACTGTACAACCTCAGACAAGTCACTTCCCCTCAGTAAGCCTCAGGTCACTCATCTGTAAAGTGAAAGGCTTTAACTAGATCTCCGACGGCCACTCCAGCCCCAGGTTCTAAGAATGAGTAGGGCTGGCCCCATGGATCAGATGAAATGCTGCTACAAATCAGAGCCAATGTCAGAAGAGTATAAGAGAAAGTGTAGAAACTCAGGCATAAAGAAAAGCTGCAAAAGCTGAGGGAATGTGTTCCAGAAGCATGTACAATGTGGCAGAGTGGGTAGAACTCTTCTACATTTATAAAGAAGAAACTAACATTCGTTGAGGGCCTGCTGTTTGCCAGGCCTGATACCAGCTGCTCACACATACAGAGCAGGACTTTGTCTCCTGGCTTTGCCTCTGATGAGCTGTGTGACTTCAGGCAAGTCAGTCAGCTCTTCTGAGCCTTAGTTTCCTTATCTGACAAATCACACATGCAATGGGTGAGAACCAGATGAGAGAGTGTGAAATCATTTGATAAACCTAAGGAAGCCTCCACAGAAGAAGCCCAGTTCAGGGGAGTGCATGATGTCAGTGTCCTTGCTCAGTTGCCAAAGCTTAGTCTGAACTTCAGGAGCTACTATCTCCCAGTCTTGAGAGTGTTCAGCTCACTCTCAGGAGAAATTAAACTGCAAAGCATCTGTCTGCCCTACACACCGTAGTCCTACATGCTCAGATGAACTAAGAGCCAGACCACAGAAATCTTGACCCAGGGAGTCTTCTCCCACACCTGACTTCTGAGTGAAAAATCAATACACGGAGGAAAATGTACTGTAAGAAAGGGAGCCAAAACCATCCCCTGTTTTACAGGGGAGAAAAGCCAACAAGCTGCATCTTCTTGCTGAGCTTGTGCTTTTCATTTTTGGGTATCAACACACAGGTGTTAGCTATCTTGCAGAGGGATAAAGAACCCTGGACTCTGGTGGGCTGACTTTAACTTCAAAAGAAGAGAAATCACCCTGGTGCCAGGCCCTCAGGACCAAGGCCAGGGCTGAAATCAAATCCTGTAAAGCATAAGCCTCAGGACCCTGAGGAAAGCAGAGGCCATCTCGAAGGACACATTTACACAGCTCGCCTGGCTTGCTTGCTTTCAAACCAGAACAAATCCACCCTCCACCTTCCAACTCCTTCCCCAACCACAGCTAGTCTAGTTAGCTAGCCACTAACTTTTCCCCTTACCTCTCCTTCCACCAGTAACCACGGAAATCTCAGCCATCCTTCACCTGATCCAAACCACTGACCACATCCCAATCCAGCTCCACAATGAGACCAAAACCCACCCACTTCCCTAGCCCAGCTATGACACTCACTCAACACCCCTACATCAGGGTCTTACAACTCTTACAACCCCTTTAATTTGGTCTCCTCTTTCCTTAACAATCCGTGGGCTCCACCATCCATGGCCTCACCTCCAGTCACACGACCCCCTTGCCCACACTCAACTCAGGTCTGGTCTATAAACTTGGCATGCTCCCATCATATAAGCCCAGCACCTCGGTTATGTGCCTATAAATCTCCTGGGGCCTGCCTCCTTGACCTGTTGGTCACCCCATAAACTTGTTTACCTGCCACACTCTAAACACCTCTAAAACCCGCCACCCCTTCCCGGAAACGGGCCTATGTTTTCAGACACTTAATATTCATTCATTTAGCAAATGCATTTTAGGCACCTCCTGGGTGCCAGGCACTGCACTAGGCACTGGAGATGGAGAAGTACCCTGAGCTTGGAACTCCCCAGGAGTGTGTATGTGGTCAAAGTCCTTTTGTAATATTGGCTGATGCACCTCCAGTACTGATATACAGTATATAACAGCAAACAGGTACTGAGCACTCACTGTGTGCCAGGCACTGTTCAGAACACTATGCATTATCTCACTGAATACTCAATCAGCCCAGTGAAGCAGCTCCATTATTATTCCTTTTTACAGATGAGGAAATGGAACCACACAGCGATATTATAATTCAGCAGGAATGTGACAGGCCCTGTACGAAGGGCTTTACCTGCCTTAGCTCAATTAAACCTCAAAGTAATCCCAGGAGGCAGGTTCTGGGAATATCCCCACTTTACAGAGGACTAAACGGAGGCTTACAAAGGATCCTGATAATCATATCAATAGTTAACATGTACCTACAGCTTACTTTATGCCAGGTAGGGAAATAAGCACTTTTCATCAAACTCTCACGTCACCCAGAGAGGCAAGTCCCCACTTCTCAGATGAGGGAACTGAGGTTCAGAAAGGCGAAACAACTTGCCCAAGGTCATAGAGTGAGGAAGCTGCTAGTCCCAGGACTCGAACCCGGGTGTCCCCCCTCCAGAGATGGTGCGACTTGACCAAGGTCACACATGAAGCAGGGGGCGCGAGTAGTGGAGCCGGTGTCCAGCCCCGACCCCGTGCACCCCGCGCGCCCGGCCCCCCAGCTCCGCAGCCCGGAGCCCCAGCCTCAGCTCAGCGCGGCCGGGAGCCCCTCGGCGCTCCCCTGGGGCAGGCGGCCGCCGGGCAGCCCCGCCCGCCAGCGCGGGCCGGCACCTCCCCGCCAGCCAGCCCGCTCCGAGGCCCCGGCGGGCCGCGCCCGGCAGGGCCCACGCCGCCTCGGCTGCCTCGGCCCTCACCGCTGTCGCCGATGATGAGCAGCTTGAAGAGGTGGTCGTAGTCCCGGGCCATGGCGGGCGGGAGAGGCGCGCGCGGGCGGGCGGGGTCGGTGCTGGCCTCGCGATCCGCAGCTCCCTCCGGGCTGCTCCGGCGGCGGCGGATCCACTTCCCGAACAAACAGCCGGAACTGACAGAAACACCTCCCTCCGCTCCCCCTCCTCTTCAGCAGCCGCCGCCGCCGCCGCCACCACCTCCCTCCTTCCCGCCCCGCCCGGCCCCTGCGCAGGCGCAACCTCTGGTACCACCTCTGCGCAGTCGCAGCTGCTGCCAGCCGCGCCCTCTCCGCACTCGCAGAGCGCGCATGCGCCTTGGCAGAGTCCCGCAGGTATGAGCTCGCTTTCCCGGGTCTCCTAGGTGGATGCCGCCGCTCGCGGCCCTGAGGGCTTGGCGTGCGGAGCTGCTGTGGAGCCCTAACTGAAAGAAGCCGAGAGTGCCGGAGAAGCACGGCCGTGACCCGGGACGGACTTGCTCCTTCATCTGCAAGAATCCCAAGCGCTCCGGAGAGGAAAAGACGCAGCAGTGACCGTGGGGGCGGGGCTTCAGCCGAGCCCCCGGTTTGTCGGGCCGCAGACTCAGACACCCCCCGCCACCTTCCCGCTTCGACACCGCCCCCGGGGCGCCAGCTTTGGCCCCTCAGCATCTCGCGCCAGCGGACTGCACGCCGAGAAGGCGGGTGGCTGCCGAGGTTTACAAGGCGGGAGTCGCCTGCCAGAGCAGGTGTTAGGAGTGTGGCCTCGGTCATTCGCGTCGAAGTCACATCCTAGCCGTGTGACCTCGTGGAGCCGGAGTTGCCTCCTTGGTAAACTAGGGAGGGTAGTCCCAGATTCGTAGCCCCGGCCACCTTGACGCTGAGCCCGGGAGATGATGGACCCATTGTGTAAGATGCGCCCGGCGTCAGTTTCCCACTACATACAGGTAAACATCTCCAAATCGTGTGATTAGGAAGCCCTGGGCCACCAGAAGTGAAGAGGTATTTGGCCTATCATCAGCCTGTTTTCCAGTTGTAGAGTAAGTTCCCACCTGCCCTAAAAGGAGGCTGCTCTTACTGCCATCCTCATTATAGAACTGCAGAGATGTTTCAAGTTCCTTGTAAGTGCCTCATACGCCCTGGCCCTTTCAAGTATCTGTTGGATATTTCTACTTGTTTTATCAACTTCCTTTTTTTCAATCTTGACTTTATAGAAAGTATCATGGTTTTTTTAAAAAAAACAAGAACAGCTTACCAAAAAGTACAAGTTACTTTTTTTCGTTGAGACCTCCTTCTCACAGGTCCTGGCTCCTCACAGGGAACCCATTAATACATTTAGTTCTTGGATACCTTAAAATCCTTAACAGATACTTGTTGAATGAATGTTCTTCAATGAATTTTTGTGACTGTGCAAACTTAGGTGCATTGCCTTTTCTCTTTAATATACTTAGACATTCTGTCATTTAACAGCTGCATGTTACAGTACTCCCATCATATAGTTGTACTATAATTTAACCACTCTACTGTTGATAGGCATTAGTGTTGTTTATAATTTTTTGTTATTATAAACAGTGTTGCAGGGAAGATCCTTGAACAGCATATGGAGTGTCTGACTCAAGTTTTGAGTTGTTTCTCCAGGAGCTGAGAATCTGGTAATGTCAAAAGAACGTGGGCTTGGAAACTAAAGGTACTAAACTGGGAGAGGAGCTGCTCATGTGACCGTTAAAAATGGCCCTTCTTGGTCTGGGAATGGTGAGCGGGATCCCCTCTGATTACACAGTTTTAGGAATTGTAAGGGCTTAAGAAGGGTGCCTCATGGTGCCCACCAGGCAAGTGCACTCAACTGAGACCGGGCAGTGAGGCAGGAGGTCATTCCAGGTCATCTCAACCTGCTCTATAGTCAGAGAGACTTTGGTTGAAATGCTAGCTTTGAAATCCTGGCTCTGTACCTTAAAAGCTTGGAGACACTGGATATAAGTCACATCACAATATCTAAAAGCCCCAGTTTCTGCACAGAATAGTTGTGAGGATTAGAGATTTGTTTGTATATATTACTTGCCACATATAAGCATGTGATAACAGTAACTAAAGCAGTTAACCAAGGTTTTGCACTGACTCATTCATACTTTTGACCATTTCTTATTGTAGACTCTAGCACAAATTTCCAAGGCAGTTTCCTGATATCAGGTCTGCAGGGTACTTTGCAGAAATAGAGCAGAACTGGCCATTATGAAGACCAGATTCCTGACTTGCCTGTATTGTCTGGAAAGCCATAGGTATTAATTCCTTCAGTTATTCAGTAACTATTGAATGTATGCTTACTATTTATTACATGCCACAAATTATAGAATAGAGCCTTTTTTCCCTCCTGGAGCTGATAATCTCATCAGAGATAAGCCATACTCATGAAGAATTAAAAATAACAATAGATAAGATAGGTGGGAAATAAGCAGCATAGACTTCAGAGACAGAACGCTATCACTTTTAGCTAAAATGATGAAGCGATTTCATCGTAATGATTTCATGATGGAATCAGAATTTAGCCTTGAATGGTGGGTGTATTTAGACAACCACCGCCACCGCCTCAGAGAATCAAGTTTGGCTTTGAGGGGGAATTCCCTAGAAGCCAGGCTTTGCCTGGCTTCCCCAAAATGAAACTCTTGAGCACATTTCCTCTAGAAACATTGTTTTACACTTACTTAAGCTACAGTTCAGTGGCTGGAGCTATGTTATGGTTGGTAGATGGAAACTGTCTGTGCATACACAAATAGAAACTTGTGACCAGAGGTGGTACAGTATGTACCTGATGGGAAGCTTCGCTCAGAGGAGCTTTTGCAAAACCACCTGTTTGTACATTAGAAACTACAATGGGAAGGCACTAGAAATTTTTGAGCAGAGGAGCGGTATCAAAATATTTTAGGGAAATAATCTGATACAGGCATGCAGGATGAATTTCAGCTGCAGAGTTTTAAAGGCAGCTACTGCTAAAGCCCAGGTGTGAGGTAACGGCAGGAAGGGACAGATGCAAAAGACACTATGCAAACCATATCAACCAAACACTGCAGCATTTTTTTTAAAATCACACAAATTTACATAGCAACTGGATTCATTCACTAATTCAGTAAATGTTTTTGTGCCTACTAGGTGCCAGGCACTATGCTGGGCACCAAAGATATAACATGAGCAAAACAAAGCCCCATCCTCATAGAGCTGACAGTACAATAGGGGAAAGTCATTCATTCCTTCAAATATCTGAGGGCTTACTGTGTGCCAGGCACTGATGTAGGAGCTGTAAATATAATAGTAAATAAAACTAGATCCCTGCTTCATGGAGCTAACGTTCTGGTAGAGAATACCAACCAATACATAACATGTCTACAGAGAAAAACACAGGAGAGTAAGGAGGCCATGAGTGGGCAGAGGTTTGTGGGAACAGGGACACCATAGAGGAGGTGGGTATGTGTTCTTCATTCAAGAAAAGTAGAAGAGAATGGTTGGTGGTGAGGACACTGGGGTCGACTGAAGTACTTTGCAGGACAGCGGAGGTAGAGGATTAGCAGCCAGTGAACAGTAAGGGTTGAAGATGGGTTAAAGGCACTTTGAAGAGTTTAACTGGCAAAGAAGTGAGATCAGGAAGTGAGGAGACTAGGAGGGGAAAGGAGAGGGAACCTCAAGCCTGACACTGTGAAACGGCCTCAGTGTCTCACAGGGAGCAGTAAGAGGGGGAAGGTCAGTGCAGCAGAGGTCTGAAGGGACCTGTGAAATCCAGGCTTCATTTCAGATGGAGCAGTGGATTCTCACATATGCTGAAATAGGCAGTGAAGGAGGAGTACATGCTGCAACCATATATGGTAGACATGGGTGATAAAAGAATTTAGAGAGGGCAGGTAGACTGAATGTCAAGGGCTTTAAATGAAGAGCCAAGATGGGGCACCACCAACATGCTAGTCCAAGGGGGAGGGAATAAAGGAAATTTCATGTGGCCTCTTCCTTTGATGGAACTGGAAATTAGCCCCCTTTCCTTCATATCTGCATGCCTGATGCCATACCTAGAGCTTTGGTGGTGACCTTGCCCTGTCCTTAGATAGCCCTCCAAATCAAGTGAACATTTAAGTTCATTGGGGTCCCATCCTGGGATTCTCTAGGACCTAGCTCATGGTCGCTTGATGTCTGTTGAATTAAAGTAAAGCCATAAAAATATAAAGTGAAGCCACACACAGAATTTAAAGAGTTAGAATGAACATCAGAAATAATTTACAGTTGACCCTTGAACAATACGGGTGTTAGGGGCACTGACCCCCCAGCCTCCCACGCAGTGAAAATCTGAATGTAACTTTGACTCCCCAAAAACTTTACGCATAACCTACTGTTGACTGGAAGCCCTACTGATTATAAAGTCAATTAACACATATTTTGATAATTATGTTTTATATACTATATTCATAGTTAGCTAAAATGTTTTTTCAAGTGGTTGCAAATCTCCTGATTTTCCAGTATATTTTTTGAAAACAATCCACATATCAGTGGACCTGTGCAGTTCAAACCCATGTTGCTCAAAAGTCAGTTGATCCTCTTGAGTTTGTTTTCTGTGGGGTGTAGGACAAATTTGAGGTCTCTCACTGTAACTCAGCTTCAACTCCCACCCTCCCGCCAAACCCTTCAATACGATTTTTCTGTCCCCTCTTTAGATCATATCAGTAGTTTTCAAAGTATGGTCCCTGAGGCTCCCTAACATCCTTTCAAAGGATCTATAAAGTCAAAAACCATCATGATACCAAGAGGTTATTTGCCTTTCCCACTGTCACCTGCTTACGAGTGTACAGTGTTTTCCAGAGCCTACACAATGTAATACTGCAGAGGATTGAATGCAGAAGCAGTCATGAGAACCCAGACATTAAAGAGATTTCCAGAAGTGTAAAGCTGTGCTCCCATTCTCCTCACTAAAGTGGCTTTTGTTTTGGAAAACTTGAATTTGTTCTGGTTATTTATGCTAACATGTAGTGGACTTGTTCTTTTTAAATGAGTAAATAAATGTTTAAGTCGGCCCTTCTGATGCCTAAGACAGCACTGTCAATAGGTAAAATGCATATAAGCAGGACCCGTGGGGGACTGTCCATAAATTCTCCAAGTGTAAAAAGGTCCTGAGGCCAAAATGTTTGAGAAATGCTGGTTCAATGCTGCTGCAGCTCACCTTCCCAGCGCCATTTTCATGGGTGTATAAGCAGTAAGAAGGACCTAATGTAGCTCATGACCAGGCTGCCATCTCACCAAGAAACCCTCCCAGAACAGCATCAGAAAGTGACTGCTGTACTCATGCGGGCACTAGGCCCAGTTTCCCCAGAAATCCCTCTGACGGAATAATCTTGGGCCAGTTTTTCCGGTTTCCTTTGCTAAGATCAACACTACCTACCCTTGCAGCAGGCAGGCTGCAGGGAACCTAACAGACCAAGTGGGGGGAGGGGGGGGAGGGAGCAGCTCAGAACCACCCAGAGAATTAATTGGTCTCCACCCCTTCCGAAAACTGAGACCAGTCATTCCAAAGAGCCACACTCCAAGAACTTGCCTAGTTTCTCTTTTTCACCTTCCAAATTACTTTTATTGACTGGCCCTGGGGCTTGATAACCAGAGTATCAAGAAATATGGGTCTTTTCCAGTTCTGTGGCCAACTGGCTTGTGACCCTAGAGACACTCCTTTCCATCTGTACCCCAACACTCCCTCCCCCTGAAATGACAACCACCCCTCCTGGCCTCTCCACGAGTGTGTCAGAAGTGCTGCTCGGACAAAGGTGATAAATGCCTCCTGCCCAGGCACATGTCACAGTCCTCTGTCAGGTGTTTTAGATACTCAATCACAGTAACCATCATTCCTCAAAGCAGCTGGATTTTAAGTTAGTAGTTTTTCAAACTTCAGGTTCAAAGTTAACACATCTGCAAATTCTGGGTCAGGCTCCTGAATCTGAGCTCACTGCACTGGTGACGGGCCGTAGGTGGTCAGGGGCACCTCCCGATGACACCTCATTTCCTCACACCAGCCCCGTCACCAAATGAGCAAGTCCTATGTGCCCAGCCTTGTGCACCATGCTCTCATCCATTCAACAGACCCAGTAGTAAATCTGTCACTGTACAGATGAGGACATGTGGGCTCGGAGAAGTTAACATGCGCCAGATCACCGAGCTCACGTTAATGCAGTAAGGTTAAGGTTCACAACTGCCTCTGAAGTCTGCCTGGCTCCCTGTGGGTAAAACTGCAGTATTTCCAGAATCTCTCACCAGGCCTTAGTACATCTCCATATCAATAGGTATCTCCAGGGGGTGGAGAGAAGTATCAATCGCCATATCAATAGGTAATTACAAGGGCAAGCAAGGTGGTGTGTGGACAGGATAGGCTGGGTGGGGTCCCTTCTTCTACAGCCAGGTCGTGAGACTGGAGAGAAGTGGACTACTGCTTGTAGGCAGTAAATGGGTTTCTCCTACTTTATTTCTCCCCTTGACTGATTTCGGTTTCAAAGGTATTTTGCCCCAGGAATACCCCCCCCCCAAGTTACACTCTCCTATAGTATGCTACACCAGGACTTTAAAGTGGTATCCGCATTTCCTTAAAAACATCTTAGAAACCTAGACTGTGAAAGTAGGCTGGTTCCTGTTTTCCCCTATTGTTCTAATTTAGAAAAGCCTGAAGCAATTTAAGACACGTCCACACAGAACCATACTTAGAAACATTACCAACTGCCAGTCTTGTTTCAAAATCTGCTCTCAAATAATGTCTCCAAATTCCTAAAAATGAAGCAGCAAAGGTCCTACAGGCCCACTGTCCTGTCCCAAGCTCTCCAGCACCATGGCAGAGGGACAAAGGGAACTTACCTGCAGGTGAGGCTCCTAAAAGGGATGTGAACCATATCACACTCACCCACACCTTCAAATAACCTTGATGCCCATGACTGCAGAGGCTCCAGTTAGCCAAAGGGTTGAGAATGCTCATTTTGTTCTCCCTGGACTAGCTTTAAAGCACATCATTTTGTCACTGCCTTTCAGACACACGGAAAAGGGGAGTCATCTTCTCTCTGGAGGATCACTGGACGTCTTAAAAGAATAAACATCTTTTCTGAAGACTTTCCCAGCAAGTGTCCTATAAATGGGGGGAGGTACTGGCCAGCCCACAAAGCAGCTGGCTAGGGCCTGGGGCAGGAGCCCTGGGCCAGGCACCTGGAACCCCACAGCAATGTCCCGTTGCCTGTGTGTGTGGGGTCTGGAGGCACTGCTCTAAAGAATGAAAAATGCCTGTGCCAAACTAGCCAGCAAGTAGAAGAGAAAGCCAAAGCATATGAATTCTGGTGACAGACTGCTATTTTCCAGCCACAGAGCCCTGTGCAAGTGCCTCCATTGTGCCTGTTTTGTCCTCTGGGAACCAGTACCAACAAGAGAACCTGTTTCATAGATTGGGAGGACTAAATTTTAAAAATGCCAAATGCAATCTGCCACAGTTACTATTAATCCCTAAAGATAACCTTGAGAACAAGAGATTTTTTAGAGCTTCCATTCCTAATTTCTCATTCTAGACAAAAAAACTGGCCCAGAGAGGTTGAATGACTTGCCAAGGCTAAACAGCTCTACCAACCACTAAGGACAAATCGCTCTGCCTCTCTGCTGCTGAGTTCCATCCCCTCCAGGGTGTTCCAGCTGGAAGCTGTTTTCAGGATTGCTATGGCCCTGACTGCCAAGGTCATGGAGCCTGTTCCCCTGTCATGTCTGACTGCCTTCCAAGGAGCTCACACCCTCCTTCCACACTCGGGGACTGCAATTCCTCATGCTCTGGGAGCCTTTGAGTCATCTCCATCTGTGAATCAACCTTCATCCATCTATCCTCAACAGAGACCTCCTCCTCCTCCTCCTCCAGTTTCTGGAGCTAGAACATGGTATTTTTCCCTGAGTTCTGCTTACTGTCTTCTACCTCTAAGTACCTCAGGTTCCCCAGCCCCAACTCCCACCCCAATTTCAGACTGAGGACTGAACACCTGCGGCAGTCATAAGCAACTACTCTGAGGTCCTGAAGGAAACTACACACACCTCAGGGGCTTACCAAAAGCTTCCCAGTTCAGGCCCCCTCACACAGAAACTTCACCTGCCTCACCATGTCTAACCGGCAGAGGTGACAACATATGCAGCTTGCTGGACATATGCTCCAGGCAGCTGGGAGGACACCAATGGCCATCTGAATCCCAGGAGCAAGAAGCAGTTACCATGGCTACCCAAAGGTGGAACCATTGGCTGCTTCGCCTGTGGGTACCAACTTAGCTGGCCTCTCAAGATGCCCCCCAGCCCTGGGATTCTACAGTTACATTGAGCCAGCTGAGGCCATGTCTGCTGCAAAGAAATAGGAAGTCCTTTGACATAGAAGGCTCAAGCACAGAAAGCGAGGATTTCATCAGGAGCATCTCAGAGAGTCACCTTGTCTTAGTCATCAAAGTGCTGAGTCACAGGGCTCCCCTCTACCTCTGCTGCATGATAAAAAAAAAAAGCCTTGCTTGTTTTGGTCTAGCATGCTAGACCTTTTAAAAAATGAGTTCCCTACTACCATATTTGATTTTTTACTGCTGCGACCAATAATTTTCCTAGAGGCTTATTCTGTACTGTGGCTGGGAAAACAGTTCAGAAAAACTTGCGTCACTGAGCCCAGAGGGGCGTGCTCCATATGACAGGATGCGTGGATCATGAGCCTTCTAAGAAACAAGAGGAAGGAAGTCATTCATAAAGGAGGCAGATGCTGAATGGAAACTCTGGTTTCCTCTGGCAAGTCCCCCATTGGAGGAATGTGGTTCTTTCTTACTCCACAGACAGGGACGGATTTCTCTTTAAGACCTAACTGCCAGAAGCAGCTCCCTACCTTTCTTCCACAGTCAGGACAGAGCAAGGAAGAGGCTAATTTGACTCCTGCATTCTCCATGCCAGTTAAAAATGCAGGCCTGACTACACACCCCCTGAGATCTGACCTCGGACACATAAGTCTAGATACCTACAAGACTTCCGAGAGCAGAAGAGACGCCCAGAAATCAGGGTGCCGCCAATGCTTACGATAACAGTTGCAAGCCTTGCCTCGTTCCTGATGCAGGAAGGTTCATGTTTAATGGATATTTGGAGATGTTTTAAAATCTGCTTACATCAAGATTAAATCAAAGCCTTTATTAAACATTCCTCCTTCAAACAGCCTGCATCTAAGCCAATACCCCTCCCACACTGAGGAACTGCCAGGGCTACATGAGCATCATTTACACCTGACTGGGGTCAGACCCCATCAGGCCGCACAACACGGCAAAGCCACTCCAAGACGCCCCACACTGGGCAGATGCCACAGTTGTGTGCCCCACTCAGCGTCTAGGCAAAAGGCTGGCAGCACTGGCTCGGGAAGAGAGTTCCAGCACAGGAGAAGAGAAGCAGAAGTCTGAGCCTGCTAGTTCTAGACCCAGCCATGCTGAGCCGAATGACCAGCTCTTGGGTGAGGCTCACGCCTGTGCTTTTTCATCTCTCCTCCAAAAAAAAGGGTGAGAAGTGGAGGAGGCAATTTTCAGTTGCGTGTGGGTTTGATTTAAGGCTTTGGCTGTGGTCTGTTGATATATTAAAATACTGTCTAGGAACGCCATCTCCTAAGCTCCCCATTAGAACAAATGTATTTTCAAAAATGAAAATACTGAGCAAAGAGGCCAAGGCCAAATGCTGATGCAGGGCCCAGTGGCGGGGCCTGGCCTCAGGTCAGAATGGTATCGTCCACCTGCTCTGCCAAGTCAGCCTGGCTGGCCAGTTTCTTCAGGGACCTTCGGTTGCACTCGTTCAGCACCTCCAAGCTGGCCCCATCCAGGATCTTGCAGAGGGACTGTGGGGAAGATGGAAATGAGACATAGTCAGAAAATATTGCTTCAGATTTCTCCCATCAAAGGCAAAATGAATGTTGACCTCAACTAGAACCACCTAGGTAGAATCTGACAAAATAAGGGACTCAGATGGGTCCAGGGAAAACCAAGAAAACCACTGTTTGTGCTTATCGTGTGAGGAGGTATAGTGGTGGTTAGAGTTTTCAGGGCTTTAAAGGTTGCCTGGGGGTCGGGGACTGAGTATACAGGCTCTGGGCTTCACTGGGCAGCCCTACAGGGATCTTAAAAGTGTGGGTGCCACATGAGATTTTATTTAAAGAAAGGGTCCTGGTGCTGAAAGACATCTGCACACCACAGGAACAGATGAATGTGTTTTCAGGCACTAGCCCAGTTTGCCCCTTGACACTCAGCACACCACGTATCAAGAGTAAGAAGAGTATGAAGCTTAAATACTGTCATGTGGAAGACGACCTGCATGACATATGCCCACAGTATCCTTGGAAGACACTCCAGTCCTGGGCTCCCACCTGAAGCATCTCTTCACCCTGCCTCATCTTGAGGAGGTTAACAATCGCCTGGTCGCTGTAGGCCCTTACGACAGTGTTTTTATCCTTAGTATTGTCAAGAAGAGCCTTCAGGATGGGTTTGATGGCCTGGGGGTCCAGAGGAGGCAGTGGGTCCTTGTTTGCCCACCATATCATCTTCTCAGCCACCAGCCTGACGTCACTGGATGGGTTCTGCAGACACTACAAAGGGGAACACAGGCTTTTAGTCAGGTACATCTGGTCTGTCTCTCAAAGAAACCCACATTTCCACCTGGACACTCTCTCATCATGAAAACTGACCCCACTGCTTTCTTCTGGTGCCTTCTCTCCCTGATAGGGTGTGACTCGGCCCATCTCCCTTTCCCCCCTCATCTCGTGCCACTCTCCCCTCTGCTCACTACTCTTGCCCGCACAGGGCTTTCACTTCCTCAAGCACACCGCGCTCCTTCCTGCCTCACGGCTCACCATTGCCTGCAGCAAGCTGGCCCCAGGGCCTCACGTGGTTGGTTCCTTCTCACCCTTGGGTCTCAGCTCAAATGTCAGCCTTCAGAGCTCTCCCCTGACAACACTATCTAAATTAGGGCCCTCCCCACAGGCTTTCTGTGTATCTCCCACTCCAGAGACTCTGTGGGCCCTATTCACGTCCACACCTTCAGGGTCCAGCCCCGCTGGGTACACCGCAGCTCTTTAGGAAAGAAAGGCTATTATTGAGTGGCTGCGTACAACACGGTGCTGCCACACAGGTCTGACCCAGCCAGGGCCCTGGAAGCTCCCGGCAGGGCTCTGGACCCTCTGGAACCTCACTACTCAGCAGCACTAAGGTCTCCTGGGAGCTGGTTCCAAAGGCACAGTCTCAGGCTCGGCGCCATCTCTGAAAATGCAGGTTCTGGTTCTAACTTGGGTGCACATTTGTATTTGAGAAGTATGTTTCATCACGTAGGTGGTAGCCCCACTGCCTGGCTCCCCTGCTTTCCTCACAGGCACCACAATAACTATACTTCTAAGTGCCATGCCAGCTAAAGCAAGGCAGGGAAGGGAAGCTTAAGATTTGAACCCAGGTCTGCCCCAAATTTTACAAAATCAAGGTGCCTAGGAAAAACACCTAAAATAGTGGATCTTAACTTGATTTGGGGTCACAGGTCTATCTGAGAACCTGACAAGAGGTTGGGTACAGAGAAAACTCCACACAGACCCTTTCTGTGGTCCATCCTCAAGGGGTCGAGGTCTCCCACAGGCGAGCGGTGGACAACTCCGAGAATACAGCCAGCCTGCGGGCCCACTACCAGGGTGCTTTGGCCCTAGGTCCTTCTCACAAGCCACTCACCTTAATGAACAGGCTGGAGAGTTTGGCTGGCAACTGCCCTCCTCCTGTCTCAATGTGGTGCTTCATCAGGAAGCCCATGCCCCGGATCCCGCTCACCGCGATGGGGATCTGTGGGGAGAGGAGCATGCCAGACAGGACAGCACCCTCCTCCTCCTCCCTCAGAAAGGTGGGGCTGGGCACAGTCCCATCCCCAGGAATCTTGGGAACCCTGGCTCTTCACCTCCAGCCCACCCCCCACTACTTCACATCAAGAGTCCCCAAAAGGCTGCCCTGGCTGTGAGGCAGACAAAGAAAGTCTGCATCACTGGTTGCAGCAATGGGAATCAGAGACCTAGAAGGACATCTAGATGCTCCCACAGAACTCCTCACTGTTTAAATGATGAAACTGGGGCCCAGGGAGATCAAGCACTGGTCTGAGGGCACAGCAAGTTAGTGGCAAAGGTAAACTTCGGACCCAGGCCTCTTATTAGGCAGTGGGCAGACAGTGCCAAACTGTATCAACAAGCTATGGCGGTGGAACTTGGGCTGGGGAGGGGGAGGGCTGGTCAGGCTGCCCTGAAGCCTTACCCTGTCTGCCACGGCATTGCTGAGGATCATGTCCTGCACCTCACTGCTGTATCTGCCTGCACAGAGTCTGTTGGGAGTCACATTCACAGCCACAGAGAGTGCCAGGCTCCGCCCATGCCGAACCATCCAGTCAATGCCAGACACATCCGCTGGGTGGAAAGCCACAAATGAGGCCAACCTGCATGTTATGTGTGTGCCCACCACCATGCAGCCCCTAGGACCACTCCTCCTCCCACCAAGACTAGTATGCCACCTCAGGCCTGGTGTCCACACTGTACATGGACCTCCCTGCCCACCATGGCATGCTAAGGAGAGCTCTCACAGACTGCTTCTGACTTGTAGCTGTGTTCTTGAAGCAGAGACACTCAGGATTACAGGACCACTGGAAGCTCCATTTTGTTTTAACAACTGGATTCCCAAGAAGAGGGAGTCTGAGGGCAAAGGGACACAGGCGCCCACGGTGCTCCCCCAGGGCTGAGTGGCCCCACAGGGACAGTCCCCAGGGTACAGAGGAGCCCTACCCAGCAGGCACTGTTGAAGAACCGCACTGAGCTCCTCTTCAGTCAGAAAGGCACACAGCTCCCCCAGGCAGCCGGCCGCAGAGATGCGCGTGTTGTCCTGATGGAGCAGATGGGAATGAAAGCTTGGTGCAACCCATACCACCTGCTGCCCCGCAACCAGGACAAGCCACTGGGGCAGGACGGAGGGCTGGGAGGAAGGTGGAACAGAGCAACTGGGCCTCTAGGTCCCCTCCTACTCCAGGCAGTGTGCTCCCCCACCCAACAGGGCTGCCCTTCACTGTGAGCTGCTGGGTGCAGGATGAAAAACTACATGCCTAGCACTTCACTTAATTATAGAAGAAAAGACTCCAGGGTGTGCATATGGTAATCATCATCCCAACAGCAGTAATAACCACATTTACATAGCATCTTTCTTCTCAGAAAGCCTGCATGCTTTACGTTGAGAATCTCAGCTACCATCAACAGCCCTACGAGGCAGGGCAGGCACAGAGGGGAAGTCCTGCCATGGGCACTGAGAAGCCAGCTACACAGCCACTCTGCAATCCCTTCTCCCCACAAAGCTGGTGACATTTTGTATCCAGAGCTACTCCCTCTATCACTCCACTGTGATCAGGGCACTCTGGGGCTCTGAGCTCCAAGGAGAAGCCCAGGTGTCGAACAAGGTTATAGTGGGTCCTTGTTTGCCCTCTCTGACACCTATTCTCTCCAACTGTATCTATTTTAAAGTGCCATTGTGGTAAAATGCAAACTAGCTTAACTATTAACTTTTGCTTGCACTGGGCGTGATGGCCTGTAAAAACCCTGACAGACTGTGACCAAAAGAAGAGAGAGTCTCCCATCTGTGCCCCCAGAGAAGGCCGGGCTTTAGTCGGAGAGCCGGTGGCTGAGCCATAGGCTTGGGGAGCCATGTTAAGCGCAGCAGCAATGCCAGCCCGGCGCATGGGCACACAACAAAGTGTAAAACCATGTTAGCTCAAAGGCCTCTCTCCAGAGATCAGCCCCACAAATGCAAAATCAGGCCACAAAACAGAGGGCTGCCTGTCAAAGGCGAAAGAAAAAATTGTTAGCCACAGGCGTAACTCCCTACTGGACCCACCACAGCACTGGGCAGCCAATGGGTGCTTAACAAATGCTGCCAGGCAGGTGATGAAGGGCTACCATGATGGCAGTGGGCCAGAACCGAACTGCAGTCACAGGGCTCAAATTCTGCCTTTGACGCTGCTGCTCCCTACGGGGCGGCCCCAGGCAAGTCCCACCCTGGCATACAGTGCTAAGCCCTCCCACCTGGACAGACACCAGCCACTAAGTTTCTTGAGCCCTGCTTTATTCACCTCTGGGCTAGGTCCTTCTGCTCAGCAAATGCTTTCTGGCCCCATAAACGAATCTCTTCATTTTACAAAGGGGGAAATGAGGGGCAGAGGGAGAATGAGAATGTGACTTGTTAAAGATCAGAGAGCAAATTATTAAGTGATCTGGGGCTTTAAGAACCTTACTCTCCTTATCTATAAAACAGAATAATCAATATCAGTGCTACCTGTCTTGTCTCGCTCACAACCAAACCACATCCCCAAGCAAGGAATGACTACTACTACTGACTGCTGGCAGCAGTACCAATTTCTCCTAACACAAAGCAGACACACCAA
>JAVSCE010010032.1:0-19000 GCA_032199065.1 Smutsia gigantea
AAGTTTACCAAGCATGATCATGATTAACTCTGATATTTTCTTTCCTATTTCCATGGATTGAATTGTGTCTCCAAAAACAGGTGTGTTAAAGTCTTCGCCCCGGGTATCACAGAATGTGGCCCTACTTGGAAATAGGCTCTTCACAGAGCTAATCATGTGCAAAATGAGGTCATTAGCTGGGTCCTAATCCAATATGACTGGTGTCCTGATAAAAAGGGAAATTGAGAAACAGAGACAGACACACATAAAGGAAAGACATTGTGAAGAGACCCAAAGAGAACATCCTGTGAAGAGATTAGAATAACATTTCATTAAAAATGAAAGTGCCTGGGACTACCAGAGCTGGAAGAGGTAAAGAAGGATCCCTCCCCTACAGGTTTCAGAGAAAACATCACCTTGCAGACATCTTAATTTCAGACTTCCAGCCTCCAAATCTGTGTGACAATAAATTTCTATTCTTTATAGCCACTCAGTCATTGGTACTTGTTATATCAGTCCTAGGGAACTAAGACACCCATTCTATTCTATCCTATTTCATTAAGAAAATTGATTTCCCAATGTACTAATGCTGAATGACATGTCTTTACAGCTCAACATTCAACCTTTTTCCACTCTAATTTTCTAACCTCTGTTTTAGTCAAACCCGACCCAACCTGAATGTATACAGGAGCCCTGAACAGCTCATCCCTGGAACACAGCATCAGTTCTCACGTGGTATGCTCTTTGCTTGGGCAGTACCCTTTCCCTCAAAATCTATTCATTTTTCATGCTCAGCTTTATGACACCACTTCGGTGAGATTCCACTGGCCCCTTAGGCAGAGTCACCGGGTCCCTGCTGTCTGTTCCTATAGCACTTTTTATAGGCTCTAATTATAGCACTTACCATATTGTATTATGGGATCAATTCAAGTGTCTCCCCCTTGATGTCCAACTAAACTTCAAGTTTCTTAAAGAAGACTGTTTCTTTTTTATTTTTTAAAATCTAAGCTTCGGTGCCTAATATAAAACCTGGCCACATCAGAAACTCAAATGCAGGGTGTCCCAAATATATTAGTGCAGTTTTAAGCTCTAATAATCTCAGAAGTATAAATTCTACAAACTTACAAAACTTCTGTTCAAAAGCTTACTTCTTTGACTCTAAGTTTTAATTATTTTAATAAATGTGTAATTTTTTTTCTTTTAGTCAGTGTATGCCATTTTTCACTCAGGGGAACTGAAACCAAAAACTAAAGTAAAAAACATGTTACTCAAAATTCACAAAACTAAATAAATGTAAAAGACATTTACTTTAACTTTCAAATAATGTTTCTGGTAAGTTGCAACATTTATACCTCTGAAGTTATTTAAACTGGTGTAAGATTTTTGTGACACTATTTTTGAATAAATATGCTAAAGTATGATTCTACTATTTATTGTAAAATCCAGTTTGGTTTTCATTTAAGTGGCTCCATTTTGGGCACAGGTATTCCTTGACCAGTAGCTGTCCTTGTCCCTCAGGCCAAAGGGACCCTTGCCTAGGGCCCATGTCTTAGAAGGCCCCACTCAGGCCCTTAACTGGCTATCTTCTCCTTAGGTTGAGGTGTCTGCAGGGCTCTTTTGTGCCCCTCTGCTCCCAAATCTGTCAACTTCCCAAGCCTTGTTTTGAGTATCTGGGACTCCCAGATTACCTCCCCAGGTGGTGCTGAGCTGGCTTCAAGGGGCTGCACCCCAGCAGCAATGTTGTGTGCCAGTGTCTGTACTCCCATGGGGGACAAAACTGTAGCTGGCATGCAGACTCCTAGGCCCAAGAAGTGGTCAAGGACATGGCTGCTTCTGGGGAGCTGGACTGAGCTTCCACATTGGGGCTGGAGCTTAGTGGGAAAAGAGGAGGTGGCTGCAGACCAGGGGCTGGAAATCAGCCCTCACTGCACCACCACATTTAGGCACAGGTCAAGGAGTTTGAACTTGGCCTTTCAAGGTCATTACAAAGGTCTATTTGCCAAGGTAGGTTGAACTTTATTTTATTTAAGTTCGTTAAGGGTGGGCCTGGTCTTAAAGGATTATTTTTCCCACCAACAAAATTTTCTTCATAAAGATACAGTGGGAAAGACGTACTTGCATGCATAATGCATGATGGCAAATAGTTGTGGCTGCCTCCATCCAGCACACTGCACCAGGTGATTTACAAGTAGCTTCTCATTTAGTCCTCAGCACGACCCAGTGAAGTAGACACTTGTGAGAAAAATGCATCTCAGTGACATTCAGTGATATGTTCCAGGTCACAGCATTAATGCTACCATTAACCTTAGTTGCATAACAAACTATTCTAAACTGAAGTGTCTTAAAACAACGATTTCGGGTTTCTTCCCTGATCTTTGGGCTGGCTGGGCTGTTCTCCTGCTAGTTTGGCCTGGGCTCGCTCCTGCAGTTGAACTCAGCTGGAGTGAAGGCTGAACTGGAAGGTCCCGAAGGCTTCTCTTGCAGGCGGTGCTCCTGCCTCTGGAGTGCCTCAGCTCTCCCGCATGTGACCTCACATTCTCCAGGAGCCACACCGGCTGCTTGGTGTGGCGGTCGCAGGGCAGGCATCTCAAAGCAGAAGGTGAAAGGCCTTTTGATCCCTAGGATGGAACTGGCACTTGCCCACAGTCAATGGTCAAAACAAATCACAAAGCCAGTCCCGATTCAAGGGGAGGCAAAACAGACTCCATTTCTTGATGGAAGGAGCTGCCAAGTTGCCTTGCAAGAGATAGTGATGGCCCTGTTTTGGTCATCTTTGAGAACAATGGCTCAGAGCTAGTAGCTAAGTAGCAGAGCCAGGATTCAAAGTCACAGGTGGCCTGACGGGGGTGCTCTAAATAACTGTGCCATCTCTGAACAGCATTTGGGAGACTGTTATGGGAATGAAGACATTCCTGCATTTTGTCTTCTCTCCTTGCTCTTTGCAATGTCCTTACCATTTCAAGTCTCTGTCTTCCCCTAGAATCTGGCTCAGGGCCCCAAACCTGGTAGTAACACTTACTCAGGTCCCTTACAACAGATGTGACCCTAAATGGGATACTTAATCTCTTTAAGGCCCAGTTTTCCACCTGTAAAATGGGGATAATTATGGCACAGAACACATCAGGCTGCTATATGATTCCAGCGCAGTAACGCAGAGAAAATACCTGACAATGCTGGCGCTCAGTGTGCTCTCGCTATTAGTGTGACAGGAATGCGGACTATCGGTGTTTCCAGATGCAAACACCGGGCTTGGAAGCACCAGCACGGGGAAATCATTTCAAAATACAGTGTTGAAATTCTAAGATAGTAGCTTTAAAAAAGTGGGAGAAAAAATCAAAACACACAAACGAACAAACCGGAGATGCACCTCAGCCGATCCTTTTCTCTGTCAATTTTTAAGATTCCATCCGGCACTCCTTGCTTCTTCCACGGTGGAAGAGCTGACTGGGAGTGGCAGGTCGTGGAGAGGAGCAGGTGGTGACACACCTCTGGTCTTACAGGTCTAGGTCGAGCGAGTCCCTAAGGAGAGTGCTTGAAATCTCGTGTCCTGCAGGGCACCTGTGACTGGGAAGGCCAGGGGCAAGGCTGCCTCACTCCTACCGCTCCCGGGACTCGCTGCGCGCGGCGGGCTCGGGTCTGCGCGCACCGCGGGGGCCGGGAGGAGCGCCGACTGCCGGGCGTGAGCGCGCCGGTCCGCGGAGGTCATGAGGCTGCGGGGGGGCGGGTCCTCGCCTTGTCACTCCGACCGCAGGGGGAGCAAGGGCGGGTGGCCTCAGGAGCCCTCGATAGATACCAAGGAGGGAGAAAGACGGGGCGGGTGGTTGTGGCTGGCTTGGACTTTCCAGGGTGGGGTACTGGTTGCTTGGCACGCGGCTCTGGCTGCGCCCGGCCCGGGGAGCGCTCCCGAAGGCTCCTGGCACCACCCGAGGCGGTCACGCCAGAGCTTCTTCCAGGCCAGCAGGCGCCTCCTAGTTGCGGAGCCCGAGCGGGGCGTGCGAGGCTGTGGGGCCCTTCATCCCTCTTGGTGTGGGGCGGGGGCGCAGCCCTCCCTCCCTCAGCTGTGTCTTTGGGCTGTTTGGATTTCCTGGGCCCTGAGTGGAAGCGGAAAATGCCTTCGACGTGAGCGCGCCCCACAAAGGGAGACTTCACTTGAGCGAAGGAAGGAAAGCACGCTAGAAAGACGATTATTCCTGGAATACAGGATTGGGAGAAAACCAGGGACACAGGACAGCTGGAAGCAGCTCCTTGCCAGTTGGATTTGGTTCTTGCAGCGGAGTTCCTAGCAGCCAGTGGGGGGCCTAGAGACGTGTGGGAAACGGGAGCATCCAGGGTCCTTCAGATCAGCTCGTTGTCAAGGAAAAAAAATGGGCTTTGGCCTATTTATGGATTCGAATCCCAGTACTGCCTTTTGCTAGTTGGTGACTTTGAGCAAGTTACTTAAGCTTACTAAGCCTTAGTCTCTCCATTTTAAAGACACCTGTTTTTTCCACTCCCCTTAAATGCCCAACTACTTTTTACTTTTTTGGTGTGGGATGAGTAAGAACAAGAAGTAAAGAGAAAAGCAAAAATCAAAGAAAATGCATTTTACTAACTTAAAAAATAACTTTTAAGAAAGTTATTCAAAATAAGATTGGAACAGTTTTGGGAAAGAATGCCACACTGGCTTGCTTTCTTGGCATATGAAATCCTGTACAGTTGTTAAGACTCTTTAGTTGATTGGACCTTCTAGATTTGTGCCCAAGGCCAATCTAAAGTGGAAACTCTTTAAAACGTAATGCAAATGTTCTTAGCAACAAGCTATTTTATTCTCCTTGTATAGGTGTTAGCTGTTTTGGAGGGGCATAACTGGCCTCACAATATGTATGAATCCAGCTTATAAACCAATTTACAGTGGGGTTCTACTAGGCTGATTTTATACCTGAGAAATAAGTGGGCTTTGATTGACAGGCAGTTCAAATGACTTAGAAGAGTGTTAAGCCAGTCTGCTGGGCTTAGAGTCCACTCCCTTTGAAAAAATAAAAGCAGGAAGCAAACAGCCTGACTGTTTGTTTTGTTAATGAGTTTCTTCATGTTTTGGAAAGCATATGATTTGTCAGAGGGAGACCTGAGTGTTGACTACTGCCCTGGTATGCATGGAACTAGGACAAGGAGAGAGGAAGAAATTAGTTACTGTCTCAGATAACATCAGATACTTGTTATTATTAGCACCCAAATACACAAGGTAAATAGGAACCCATTCTTAATGGGAAGAGAGTTCATTGTAAAGCTCATTAATACCTATATTAACTTGAGAGAGGGGTAAGCTACACAGAAAGCTAAGAACTTTCCTGGTCGAAACCAGCCATGGAGTTTGAACTTTCATGCTCTGTATTTGCAAGTTCAAAGATTAAAGTATTAAAAGACTCAGACTTCAGGTCTTCTCCACTCTAATTCAGCCCAACATGAGCTTTCTAAAGCACAAAACACTTTCCTCTTCAAATGCTTCAATGGCTCCCAACTGCAACCAGGATAACATATAAACTTCCTGCCATGAAATTCAATGTCTTCCACAGTGTGACTCCAACTTAACTTTCCAGACCAAAGTCACATGACCCCTTCACAAACTATGCTCCAGCCAAATCAAACCCTACCTTGTTCCTTAACTTGATTCTCGACTTTCATGTCTTTACAGATAAGCCTAGCTCCAGGCAAAAAGTTAGCACTAAGTCACTTTCAGTTGAATGATACTAGAATTAGGTGGGGGTATACAGTGTAAAATTCTTTCAACTTTTCTGAATGATTGAAAATTTCCGTCGTCAAACATTGTGCATTCAGGAATTATGGCAAAGACTTTCTTGCTTGTTGCAGTGTCAGAGAGCCCTCACTGCACTCTATGTTCTGGCTTTATTGTCTCTTCTTTATATTTTATGGTCTCCCTAACTTTTCTCCCTGGCCTAAGTACACCTTTCAAATGGGATGTTAAAGCCCATTGACCAAAGACCAGCAGAAACACACTTGACACAATGACACAAAGGTAGTTGTATTAGTAGGCAGTTCTACCTGCAGCAGAGGAGGACATATACCCAAGGACTCGGGGACATAGGAAGAGGCCTCTGAAAGATTTGGTCTTGTGCTGAGTCAAAGGGACATCAGAGAGGAGGTGGCCCGTTGGACTGGCTGCTGTCAAGTAGACATGACAATCAACAACTGACTATCTCAGCAGTCTTTATTCAGGAGGTAGAAGAAAAAAGTGGGTCTGAGGTCCATTGGTAAGAAAGCAGTAATTGCTCAGAAGAAATGATTGTCAGTCATTTTGCAGCTGCAGTGTGTCCTTGGGTATGTAGAAACATTGTCAATGTTCTGCCAGGAACACAGCAACGTGATCACCAGAACTGATTTTCACTTTTTTTAAGGATTGGATTCTCTCTCTCTTTCTCCCTCTTATGCACATACACATACATACACACATTAATGCACTAAAGCTAGTTAAATTAATGGCAAAATCAAATAGTGGGAGATATTTGTTCATGGTACCATGACCGACTCAGCCATCTAAGTCATATCCGGGGGTCGACCTAAATTCTGTTCTATTTCAGCATATAATACTTCTCCACTCAGAAGGTCTTTCTGATCTTACCTTCTAATTATTTTCGCGTCTGCCCTGTCCATTGCAATACTGTTGCCCTGCCCTACTTTAGGCTCCATCATATTTATTCTGGATTATTGAAAAAGCCTATTAACTGGTCTCTCTGCCTTCCATCTTTTCAGTTTAAATCCATCCTCACACTATAGCCATAATATTTTCTTTTTCAAATTATAAAGCCCTCTGTACTTCCTAGTCACTAGAGGATAACGAGTCTGAGCACATCTACAAGGCTCTCTGCAATTTGTTCTCTATTAACGACTGTATCTTGCCTTTGTGTTGGTTACCTACTGCTGTGCAGCAACATTTGAAAAGGTATAAAATCCATGGCCCAAGTAAACAGAAGAGACAAGAGCAAATGAAAAGTGGAGAAATTAATTTAACTAGGAGTTAAGGTCAGGGTTAGAAATTAGCTTGGAGATTTGCAATGATTCAGGCAGTAATGATAAAGAGCTGAAGTAAGGTTTGAGAGGAGAAGGTGAATTTGAAAAACATCCAAGAGATTTAACTGGTGGTTGACTGGCTGTGAAAAGGCAGCAAGAGGAAGACAAGTCAGGAACAAATTGGGGCTTTGTAACTTCAGCACTTTGAGAGTGTTTTTAACCAAGACAGAAAATAGAGATGGAAGAACAAGCTTAGAGAAGAAGACAGTAAGTTTCGTTTTTGAGTTCTTCTTAATTACTTTTGATTTTTGTTGACCTAATTCACATCCAGAGGTAAAAAGTCCAAGTCATATCGCAATTCTCATAATAAAAAGTTTAGTCCTCTTCTCCCACCATTCTCTTATCTCTGAGGTCTCCTCCCCTTCACTTTTATCTTTTTCTTCCAAATTTCCAATATGCCTAATCAATTTATTGATCTATTGGTTTTAGAGTTGCACTTTTTTCAGTTTGAGGTATTTTCTACCTACTTCCTATTAAACAAGGTGAGAACTTGGCATTCTTACATACCTTATGTTCCAACATTTTTACCCTCCATTTCTGTCCAAAGGGCTTTGTTGTCTCTAAATCAATACCTGATGCTTATTTTATCATGTAAGTATTGCTCAGTACTGAGCCACATCGTGTACTCTAATTGCAGTGCCTTTCTTGTGCAGTTTTATATTCTTCATCAAGTTAATAATTGCCTCTTTTTGGATTGCTTAGTTTTCTGTGCCACTATCAGGACTTCTGTCCAAACCTGCTGACAGAACAGAAGTATCCTTATGGATGTGATTTTTTTCCCAAAACTCAGGTTTTAATCATCTATATGTAGTTAGGATCTTCTCTGTGGACTGTTCTGTCCTACTGCTCCAGCCTGCACTGGTAGCTGTTTAGCCATAGCTGTCACCCTGGTGCCTGTCTCCTGCATTAGCTCCCTGTTAGGGATCCTATGTCTTTCTCTTTCTTGGTTCTCTTCTTCTCTGTTTTGGTGGAACACATCTGCCGGTAGCTCCCTGAGAAGTGCTTTGTAAAAATCAATTTACTGAAACCTTATATCTATATCTGAACATTAATTTATCCTCACTCTTGTTTGATGGTTTGGCTGAATATACAATTCTGATTTGAAAATCACTTTCTTGTTAGAATTTTGAAGTCATTTTTCTCCAGTATCTTTTAGCTGCTATTCCCGCTATTGAAAAATCCAATGCCATTTTGGTTCTTGATTCTCTTTTGTAATATTTCTCTCTTTTTCTTTCTTGCCCTCTCTCTGAAAAGTTTATGATAGTCTCTTTATTTCTGGAATCTGTTCTACGTCTTTTCATTCCTTGATCTGGGAAATTAGTGGTCTCTTTAAATCTGGAAACCATGTCTATACCTCTGCTAAATGTTTTTGTATTATTTTGATAATTTCCTCCCATGAATTTTGTCTGCCTTCTTTTTCTAGAACTCCCTTTAGTCAGATGTTGGTCTTCCAGAGCCAATCTCCCTATTTTCTTATCTTTTTTCCTCCTATTTGTTAAAGCTCTTTTCTCTTTTAGTTATATTTTTAGGGGGATTTCTGTGATTTTATTGTCCCTGTCTTTTATCAAAATTTTAAGATTGCTAGTACCCTATTTTTAATTTTCAGAAGCACATTCTTGTCCTCCTGTTGTTTAATGAAGGCCGTGTCTTCTATTATCTCCTTAAAGATATTTTTTGTTTTCAAAGAGTTATTCTGCCTTGATGTCTTTTCTGAGTTTTTTTTTTAAGTGGTTTCTTTGTTTTTTGTTTTTGTTTTTCAAATCAGTGGCCTTCTTCCAATGTCCAGTGGATCTTCTCAGTATGGTTATATATTAAGTTTGAGAAACTGAATTACTGGTTGGAGGCTCCATTGTGTGGAAGGGACTTGGCAGCAGTTCACTGGCTCCCTGGAGGCGACTGGCAGTGCGCAGGGCCTCTGGAGGACTCTACGAGTCACTATGTATGGTTCTCTTCTCTAAGTGAAATCAATCATTCCAGAGAAGAGTCCTCAGTCTCCAGCCCAGGGTGAGGGGCAGAGGCAGAGAGTGCTTGCTGCCAGCTTTCTTGGAGCCAGGTGTTCAAGGCGCCAGAGGCATGGCAGTGTGTAGATTTTCTCTTAGTTTTCAGTTGGATGCTTCCTCCCCAGCTTTTACTGTATTTCATATTCTCACATCTAGAGTTTCTCTGGTTTAATTTTTCAAAGAATAAATTTTTCCACAGAATAAGTCTCTCCCTTACTCTGTCAGTGTTGGGGAGGGGACCTGAGGCTTCACCTGCCAGTACAGACAGCCCTCTGTTTCCAGCCCCGTGCCTCACCTTAGCCTTCTGGACCCTTTCTATCCAGTACTTAGCATTTGGACCCTTTCTGTGGGTTTGTAATGTGAATTAGCTTGTTTCTCATTTATATTCTGCTTTCATTCTCTGCACACTGTTCACTTTCCATGTAACAATACCAAATAATTTGATGTGCCTTATTTGCTGATGTCTTTCCAATTTTCTTGGGATTTATGCCTTTTAAAAATGTCTTTACTTTCAGTTTATAGGGTTTCAGGAGAGAACAGAAAGACACAAATGTGTTCAATTCACTTTGTTTTAGCAGAAGGATTAGGTTCCATTTTGACAAGTTGAATTGAATATACCCATGGGTCCTCAAGCGAACATACTCAGAAGGCATTTGGATAGATGAGCGTGAAGCCTTTGAGAATAGCTATGATTTTGAGAAGAGCCAGTAGAAGTGATGAGTCCCTGGAGAATGTGTGTGGAATGAGATAAACTGTGGACCAGGGACAGACTCCTGGGAAACCCAATATTTAAGCGGAAGGCAGAGGAAGGGGAAACCATGAAGGAAAACATTCTAGAAGACCTGTGAAAGCACAGATTACAGAGGCAAGGCAATGATAAATTTACCAAAGGGCTAATGTCCATGTGTTAGAGAAGTCAACATGTCAGAGAAGTCAATTAAGATAAAGACATTTCAATGTAGTAACATGGAGATCATTAATGCTTTTGGCAGGATGGTATGGACAGAAGTCAGAATGCAGCAAGTCAGAGAGTGAAAATCGTTTTTGCTTTCAGAAACTGCTGACAGAAGTAATAATAGATGGTGTTTTCATGGCTCCAAGACCACACGAATAAGTATGTGGGCTTTTTTAGTTGTCTCCACTTGGGTACTATGCATATTTGATGTTTAAATTTTCAAGGAAGAGATTCAGTTCCACATTCTTTTGTTCCTGCTAAATAGTCTCATTGGGACTTTGTTGCCCTTTGATTAGCTGTGTGAAGGTATTTTGGTTGGTTTGATTTTAGAAATAATTTCTCACGATCAGCTCTCATGACTTTTCAGGACGGTAGGGGTAAGCCAGACTGTGTGAGACTTCAGATGCTGGATATGTGGGTGAGGCTGATACGATTAGTCATGCTTTTCTTCAATTACGTATGTGATGAAATGTTTGTGGAATAATAAAGATAGTGGGGTGCAGTGGGAAAAAATTCCAGCCTATTACACTTAGGATAAAACACAAATTCCATTCTTCTGGGGGCATGGAGGGACCGCCCCCCACCCCCTCACCCCCCCACCAAAACAGCAAACTCCTTTCCCTCACCTGAGTTCTGGAGAAGTTGAGAAGACAAACAAGCAAGGCAGATGGAGGGTGAAATATCACCTTTATTACTGAAAGAGACGGTTGGGTGGGAGCTTTTACTTCTCGGCAGATGGACTTCCTATGACTAAAGGCCAGAGTTGAGCAGACTTCCCAGCCATTCACAGGCCCACACTGGGTGGAGAGAGAACACTGCCTCCAGGAGGACATCAAGAGTTGTGTCTAGCATGCCCAGTTTGCCCATATTAAATAAATCTTTCCACATCTTACTCATACCCTCCTTGGAGTGAACAATTGGGTAGCAAGAAGCCAGCCTCACCATTGATGGAAACATCAGGGCTGGGAAGAAGTGAGACCCCAAAACACATGTTGGCTTGCAGCATTTGCGTGATCCAATCCCTGATCCTACTCTGTACCACTCTCCCCATTACTCAGCAGGCGCCAGCCACGCTGGCTTCTGTCCTCACTGCCTCCTGTTATAGAGCCGTTGCAATCACTTTCCTCCAGCCTGGAACTCTCTTCTCCCTAGATATTTACATGCAACTCTCAGATCCTTCAGATCTGCTCACATGTCACCTCCTCAGAGGAGCCCTCACTGATCCTCTGGTCTAAAATACCAATCCTCAACCCCATCACTCTCTCTTTACCCTGCTTTAATTTTAATAGCTTTCATTTCTCTCTCTTCTCCATTATATGGTAAGTTTCTTGGAGGCAGACGTTTTGTACCTTTTGTTCTCTGTGCCTACATTGGAGTCTGGCACATGGCAAGATCTAAAGACATATTTGTTTGCTGAATGAGTGGAAGGTCCTGTGAACTTGGAGTCTGTCCCAGCTCTGCCACCAACATTACTTGGGAAGTTGCTCCACCCACATGGACCTCTGTTGAATAGCTGAAATAACTCCTTTCAAGAGTAGTGGTGAAGATCAAATGAGATGACATGTGGAAAAAAGAGGAGGAAAGTACTAGAGTCATCTCAGGGAGTATTCTACAGCATTTATGCACAATAATAACGGTATCCATTTTGTAGTCAAGGAGTTTCTGTCACCTCAGGGAGTGATGATTCGGTTGATAACAATACAGACTCTTCCTGCGAACAGCACCATATAGACTGTTCTCATCCACTGGGCCCAGTCTTACCCTTGTATTTACCTCACTGTGTTTCCTAATTTTTTTATTTGAAAAATTTAGTCAAAGTAGGTGGCAAAAAGGAGGTTGATTCTAAAAAGAATAGACTTCATTGACTTCAGCAAAAATGAAAAATTTCTCAGTGGGAGATGCTACTTTTGCCATGAGCCTTAAAGGTCTGAGGTCTTCAGTCACCCCCCCAAAATTATTTTCAAAACTGAAGGAAGTGCACTATCCAGTATGAAGAACTTTGTGGGCATGTGCTTTTCACTTCTTTGCCGATAAACAGGGACTTAAATTAATCACTTGCAATTTTAGCACCTAGAACTTTTTCAAATGCTTTGCCAAGATAATCCAGTTTACCCAGAGTTCTGCTTTTATCAAAAGTTGCATGGAAGCAGATTTTGTTATATTACACCATTTGTAGTGTTATGTGGAAAATACATGGGCTTTGGAATCATATAGATCTAGCGTCCAATTCCAGCTTTCCTATTTAGTGGCTGAGTAGGGCCTTGAGAAAATTAACCCAGGATTTGAGAAACTATTCAACCTAGAACTTAGTTTTCTCATCTGGATGTCTTATAGAAACTTCTAGGCTTAGGGTTTTTCAAAGAATTGTGTCATAGGCAAATGAAAATATGTTGCCCATTAAAAAGTGAAAGGCTCTGAGATGTTCTGTAAGGAAGAAGCCTATTTAAATTTGTTTAACCCAGGTGTTCTCAAACTTTTGTCCCTATAAAATCTATTAATATCTTGCTGACTAGTATTTCATAAAGGATCCTGTGGGAAATCCTGGTTTACACTAATGCCAGAAATATCTTAATAATAAGAAATTCATTTAGCTTCCCTTTGCCATTTTATGTTGACAACTAAAAGTTTTGCTTGGATGCCTAAACTTAAAGTAGAACTTTTGGGGTTTTGTGCCGTTATCCCCTCCATCCTGACTCCTTCAACAGTCTTCCCCACCTGTGGCATGGTCCTGCTACCTGTGTGTCAGTCTCCCAGAGCAGCTATAACCAAGTGCCACAAACTGGATGGCCTAAAACACCAGAAACTTGTTGTCTCCTGGTTCAGCAGGCTGGAAGTCCAAAATCAAAATGTTGGCAGGGCCATGTTCGCTCTGAAATCTGTCGGGGAGAATCCTTCCTGCTTCTGCTAGCTTTTGGTGTTTGCCAGCAATCCTTGACAGTTCTTGGCTTGTAGATGCATCCCTCTAATCTCTGTCCCTATTGTCACATGGCCATCCTCTCCCTGTATGTCTATCTTTGCATGCCTTCTCCTCTCTGTGTTTCTCGCTTCTTATAAGGACACCAGTTATATTGTGCCAGTTATATTGCATTAAAGGCCTGCACTAATCCAGTATGGCCTCATTCTGATTTAACTGATTACATCTGCAAAGACACTATTTCCAGATAAGGTCACATTCTGAAGTGCTGGGGGCTAGGACTTCAACATATCTTTTTGGGGGATACAATTCAACCAGTAACAATCTGTGCAATTCACTACGGGCAAAAAACTTAGAAGTCATCCTTTCTTCTTCTCTTTTCCTCTGCCATTATATCCAGTCTATGAACAAATACTGGTGGGTTTGACTACAAAATGTAGCTGATCATTTCTTATCACTGCCACTTCTGCTCCCTGGCCCCAGCCTTTATTGTCTCCCCAGGATTTTTGCTACCTGCTCAGTATCCTGGTTCCATCCTTATTCTCCTTAAGTCCACTGGCTAGATAACAACCAGAGGACTCATTTCATATTTCACAATTCTGATTAGACTGTATTAATTCCTTACTTAAACATCTCCAGGGGGTCTCCCATTGCAATTAGAATAAAATGCTAATACAAATGAATACAGGTAAGACTAGTGTTTTTGCCTTGATCACCTTCCAAACTCATCACAGACTACTTCCTTCTTTCATTGTGCTCCCATCCCATCAACCAACAACAAACAAAACTCTTTTGCACCTCAGGGCCTTTGCACTTTCCCTCCAAGTTGGCACCACCCAGAGAAGTTTTTTCTGACCACTAACTGAAGTGTTAGCTCACATACTTTTCTGAGGGCATACGGAGCCGGGAAGGCCTATGGTGGAGGTGTTCCTCCACCATGTTTTGTTCAATGAATAAAGCTCACAGTGTTTCATAAAATTTTTAGATATTATACAAGAATTTAAAAACCTTTCCTGATCAAATATTGTTGATTTGGGAAATACTGGCTAAAGTTTTATCAGATTTATTTACAGCAGACCTTTTCCACAACACAATTATTTAATTCTGCAGGGATATAAGAATGCTGTTAATTCCCAATTTACCTGAATAAAGAGGAGGACCCCTGTCCCACACAGAACATTTTGGAGATGCTGGTATTTGGACTACAGGATGGTCTTTGGAGATTGATTAGATTGGCCTCACCTCCTTGCTTTGCCACTTACTAGCAGTGTGAACCTGGGCAAGTAACTTAAAGTCTCTGAGGATCAGTTTGTCATCTGTAAAATGAGCTGATAATGGTACCTACCCTATAAAGATTAGAAATAAAAATAGAAAGCAATTAGCACAGTTCCTCGTCCGTAGAGAGCACTCACTAATTGGTAGTTATTACTGGTATCATTATCATGATGATGACTTTGATCATGTGGATAGTCTATTTCAAAACTGTTATTAACATTTTGGGACATGTCTACTTTTTACTTCCACCCCCACTCAAATTTTCCTTCTGGTTGGAGTGAGATTTCAAGGTAAAGCTCCCTCTGCAGTGTCAGATAATATTTTTGCCCCTTCCTGATTCCTTCTGTTTTCTACCTGTCACATCACTTGAGTTCGTCTTCTCTTCTATGAGTCCAAGCATATGGTGGCAGAGATGCAGAGGGCTAATTCATTAGCAAGATTAGACCCCACTGTCTGATGCCAGAAGGGTGGCCTGTGAAGGGAGTTGGCAAGTAGTTCTCACCCACCTCAGCAAAAGGTTGCCCATTACCTTGTGTGTCATGTATTATGTCCTTTCTGGGTAAAGAATGCTTCAAATATCAATTTTACATATTAAAATGATGTCTTAAGGAAAATGAATTATGAATCCCTCAAAATAAAGGTTTTCTTTGACCATTTGTTTGCTTGGAAATCCTTTAGCCAAAAATAGCTAGATTTGGGATTTGGGTTGGTATTTAATTCTAGGGCTGCACAACAGGCCTTTATTACAGGATTCAAATGCTCTGGATATGCTCAAGGAACCTCAAGAGGTGACTGAATCTTTTAAAAATAGAACCACTTTCTGACACCTTTCTTTTATTGCAGATTTCATGGAAATATTTGCCCCCAGTTGCCCTGTTTTGTTTGTTTTTTGAGGGGAATATTTTTATTATGTTGGAGCTACTAAAACCATTAAATATGAACAGGACTCCAAATATTTTAATTGCAACTATGGCATTTATTACATGAATGATTTTTATCTTTTAATTGGAATAATCTTTAATATAAAATGGAGACGTGGGAAGAAGAGAGGAGGACAACGGGGCAACTTGAAACATTTGTTCTTTGTTTCTTTGTCCTCATTCTGGATTTTGTTTTTGATTCTTTTTTCATTGGTAGAACATAACACCTTTCAGTGGCTTTTTCAGTTTTCTTTTCTTGAGGCCTTGTACATCTGGACATGTTTTTGGTTGCTTCCAAACACAGATGACAAATGGCAAGATTTTCCCTTGTGTCTCTTCTGCTGATCATGTCAGTTGGAATTGGAATATGAGTTGATGGAAAGTAGTTTCTAGCTCATCTTTCAAATACGGAACATGAGACCAAATGCACAGGTAAATGTTTAACAGCTGGCTCTCAGGGGGTAGGGAAAGTCCTGATTTGTGGTGTTTGGTGATTTCTGTGATGCAAATACTCCCACCATGGCTGATTTCAAGCTACAAACAAGATGTTACTGAACAGAGATGGAAAGAAATGCACAAGAACAAACCATTATATAATCTGTCCACCGAACAATCACAAAAACCTTAAACTCCAGAGCACAGATGATAAGAAAATATAGGATACTTAGGAAGTGATGAGTTTTGAGTATTTATTACTTATGTTTTTTTAATATAACTTATTTAATGGTAAGGTTTTATAGTTTAATTTTTAACAATAGCTATATTTTAACAACTGGCATTTGAAGTTCCTGGAAATCTAATCATTGATTTTAACACATCAACTAGAACCCAGAAAAGTTCTTATGTTGCCCAGGGTTCATTGAATGAGTTATGGCAGGACATAGCTTAGTGCGAAGAGTTTCTAAGAACTAAATTTCTCTAGAAAAGTTTACTTATTAATGTTTCTGTTCACTTGTTTATGTATTATCTTTTTACTAAATGCTCTAAAAAGCTGCGAAAGTGGTTTAGGACTATTATAGGCTATTATTTTCTATTGAGACAGTAAGGTTAGAATATCCAAATATAATTGTAACCAAAGATGGGAGAGTGGAAAGTGGATTCTATTTAGAGCCATAAATGAATCCTGGCTTTGTGTCTTGGCCTACTGCTCACCAGCGATATAATCTTAAGTTAATCACTTACTTATCTGGCTCCAGGTTTCTAGTCTATAAGATCAAGGAATTGGGCCACATAAACATCTACTATCTCATATATGTCTAAAATATCATGATTCATTATTTAGATCCATCAGTTCAACAGTTTTTTTAATACCAATTATGTACATATTTGTTATGGACTCTACTCCAAGCAGTATTAAATACAAATATGATAAGAGTAATTATTATTAAAGCAGCATCTCACATTTATTCAGGGTCTCCTAATGTGCCAAAGAGAAAATTTACTTTGGGTCTCTGAAGTTCTCTTTAGGAGATCAGGACACATCTTCACAGAATGTTAGAGGAAGAAGAGCCTATTCTAGGAGAACAAACAGAACCTTACTCCTAGGAAACATAAGAGGTCATAACCAGGTAGTAATAAGGAGTAAGAAAAAGCATTTTTGTGCCCTATCAGCTGCTTCACTTTGCCTTAAAAAAAGCAAAATCAAAAAGGTTTTTTCTAATTATAAAAATAGGTATTGTAGAGAATTTAGAAGTTCTTAAAAGTATTAAATATGAAAAAAATATCATATATCTGATTTAATAGCCTGCTTTGACTTACCTAATATTTTAGTATAATTTCCAAAACATTCTCAGTAAAGTCATTTTAATTGATTGTCTGTAAGTCCACCTTTTTGGTGTATAGTGATTTACTTATATTAAATTGTTTACATTGTTGACAGTTTTTGCTATTCTAAAGAACACAGTGGTAAATAGTTTTGTTATATCAAAAAATTGTACACATGATTTCCAGCTGTAATATTTAAGGTTTAGTAAGACAATTTCAGCAAATCATATTCTTTTGAACTTCAGCTTATTTGATTCTGTCAATATTGCTTTGAATATATTTGCCTAGATTTTGTTCTGTTTCTAAACATTTATTAAGAGGAACCGTTTGCCTGAATCCTTCAGTATGATATATTTGAACTGGAAATAGCACAATGTTTTCATATTATTTCAAATAGTCATATGATAAAATGTATGGACAATGTGGGCTAGAGGTCTGGCACAGAGCTGTTTGTTTAGAAAGTACTCTACAAATATTTAGTAAATAAAAAGATTCAGGCAGATTTAGGATAAGCAAAAAACGTTTAAGAAGGATGTTAAGAAAAAACACACTTCTCCATTTATGATAATCGCTTTCGTTTTCATTAGGAGAGATGGCAGCTAAGCACAGCCCAGGAATCCTGACTGCTAAATGAAAACTGAGAAGTGAAGAATGGTGTTGCTTTAATTCACCTACGTGGGAAACCACGACTCTAATAGTTACTTGATTAAATGTTAACGAGATCTACAAAATTGACCCAACTCTTACTTTTATTATGTTATTAGATTTATGTCAATTAAAACAAGACCAGTTTTACCTCTTTCTCTCTTTAACATCTTCGAGTCAACATCTGCTTGCAAAGGAAGTGCTGTAACTACCCTGGTTACTTAAATATTAATGACATCCATTAAAGGGGGCTGGAGGCTGCTGCAGGAAGAGTGAAAATTAGATGCCATGATTAGTTTGTCTTGCCACCAGGAAAGAACCTCTTACGGAAAGAGCTTCGTCCAGTATTTTTTTTAATACCATGGTTCTTTTTTCTTCCTGAATCAGTGAGACAGTAAGATTGCTGATTTCTAGTATTCCTTGAAAGTAGCTGTGTGAGTAAAACATCAGCGTAATAGGTTCACATAATTAAAAGAAAACGTTGATGTGTGCCATCATGGTCATGCCCTTGGGTTCCTGGGACCTAATTTCAGCTCCTAAATTTATTTTGTTCCTTATTTTAGGCACAAGCATTTTTTTTTTCAGATTTGCCCCTGCTTTACAGTGGTGTTGGGGGTGTGGGGGAGAAGAGAACACCTCAGGCAGGCAAAAGCATTTTTTTAGCTACATTCTGTATTTGACTGAGCTTTACATGAAGAATGGGGAATAGTATTAGGTTCACCATGAATGATGTGACAAGTATTATATATTCCATTAAACTGTAATGATAAACTTTTGTCTTATTGGAGAAATATGCCTGAAAAACTTTAAATTTGCTACAGCTGGTATTTCAATATTATGTCAAACTGGGTTGTGTTAAGCTTGTGCCTAATAGATTTTTACACACTTGTGTTTTTTTTAATAAGTTTATTTTGATATCATTTATCTACAATTAAATGAGTAATATTATGGTGATTACACTACCCCCTTCATCAGGTTCCCCCCCCAAACCCCATTACAGTCACTGTCCATCAGCGTAGTGAGATGCCATAGAGTCACTACTTGTTCTCTCTGGGTGCCGCCCCAACATTACATCTGCTAATCGTAATGTCCCTTCTTCCCCCTTGCCCCTCCCTTCCCACCCATCCTCCCCACTCCCTTTCCCTTTGGTAACTATTAGTCCGTTCTTGGGTTCTGTGAGTCTGCTGCTGTTTTGTTCTTTCACTTTTTTTTTTTTCCTTAGTTCTTATACTCCACATATGAGTGAAATCATTTGATACTTGTCTTTTTCGGCTTGGCTTATTTCACTGAGCATAATACCCTCTGGCTCCATCCATGTTGTTGCAAATGGTAGGATTTGTTTTCTTCTTATGGCTGAATAATATTCCATTGTGTATATGTACCACACCTTCTTTATCCATTCATCTACTGATGGACACTTAGGTTGCTTCCATTTCTTGGCTATTGTAAATAGTGGTGCAATAAACATAGGGGTGCATCTGTC